>JALLBE010001373.1:0-10735 GCA_036939795.1 Thalassiosira mediterranea | reverse complement strand
GTCGAGATCAAGGCGTGACGGGATTTTCCGCACGATCGCAGAGCGGAGGAAAAGCGGAAATGATTCGAATCGAGCAACACCTTTGCTTCAAAATAAATAAAATATGCATACGACAGAAGAAGCCTAAACTTCCATTCTTCGATTTGCACCCCATACCTGGGTACCTACACGCACCTACTGCACGGAGAAGGATCACAGCCACTGCGGGAGGGATTTTTTTGAGCCGAGTGTCCGATCGATGCGACATTATTCGGATTCATTCCCGAGCGGCATATTCCTCGCGGATGCTCGCGTTTCAGACTTCAACAACGCACGGCCTTTTGTGGCAGGTCGGCATGCTACCAAATGGGGATATGTACCTGGTCGTAACGCCTATGATGTCGAGTCGCGGGTCCTTGGTCTCTTTGGGAAGTTCGACAGTCTCTTGTGCCCAGTCTTAGGTACATTTGCTAAGTGCAGCCGGACGGCCACCACGGCCCTTCTCATGACATCTGGATAGCAGGGCATACCATCAGTGATTACACATCATTTGTATTGAGGAATTAGTAATTGATTTCTGAAATTTTGAGACACTAAATTTCCCGTCCCCTTTTCAGAAGTCTTTTTGATAGGACATCGGAGTCCGATCCGAACTGAAAACCTTATGTAAAGATTGCTTTACGCACACACATTCATGACTCAGTTCGTTAAGAATATCACATAATAATTGAATAGAGATGGTTTTGAATTGATGGAGAATTGATAGTGAGTACGTAGTGAGTAGTAAGGTTCATCCTTCGGCCAATTTCATTCACGTACCGAGAACCGTTAGAAACTCCCAGTAGATTCGCTATTTTCTATCGCGATGGTCGATGGAAAGCCTGCGCAAGCTCAACTGCCCAAATGTCGCAGTAGAGACACCTACCACCTACCTCTATGTACATATCTCTCTTGCGCATAAAATGACGACCTGCGAAGATTACGAGGCGGCATGTGGTTTGCTCACGTTTTCTGACACAACCCCAGAGATACGTTAGACCAATCAAGCACGAAGTGCGCAAGCCAGAATAATTCACGCTTGCTTTGCAGCCAGGGATTGGAGGAATCGCGTGCGGAGGAATGCGCAACTCTTGATCGATGAATTCAAGGAATTGGATGCACCTTCTCGTGGCTTTTCACACAATCGATCAAGCAAAATCAAAACATATCGACTCATACTTTCCGCCGCCGGCTTGAGAGCGAGCGATCAGTTCATTCCGTCCCTCTAGAGAGCTTGGCACCACATCGATCGAGACGGAGCGAGTTAGAAGAAGCCAACGACGCCCACCACCTACAATAACCATGCCCCCGGCCGCCATGATGTTCCACGGCGGAAGCCAGGGGAGCGTATTCTCCGACATCTCCTCCCACGCATCCGATCACTCGGGGAACGACGAACGGATCGATTCCATCTCGGCACCCGATCGCGACCTCACCCCCGCGGAGGTGGACGAACTCCGCGAGGTCATTTCGGATTGTCTCGATCTTCGCAATTGTTCCTGCGCGATACAGGCGGGGGAGGACGCCGCCGACCTGACGAATTTTGCGGTGGATTTGGTCACGGATGGGATGGTCGTGGCGAGCGTGATGGAGGAGCTGGAGTTCATGTGAGTGTCCAGGGCCAAGCTCTCGAGAGCCTTCTTTTCTATCTCGCGGTGGACTTCAGTGACCGTGACATGTGTACCATTTCACCATATCTCGACTCATGCTAACGCCTTGTACCGAATACTACCTATATTTGACGCAGGGAGATGACCGAAATCTGTCCCCCCGAGAGCCTCGACCTAATGAGGCACGAGCTCGCAGACTTCCTCGCCAGGCTCCACGTGAAGGACGGCAATCCGAATCCCCTGCGTGTACGCCGCACGACAGTGGACAGCGCCGACTCCGGCACGTCCTACGCCCGCCGCGCCAGCCTCGGCTCCGAGTTGCGCCAGGGCGAGACGTACCTCGGCGGGATGGACCTGTCGGCCAAGGCGGCCGCCAACAAGAAGAGGGAGGAGCTCGACGCCGTGGCCAGGAGGGGAAGGTCGTTGAAGGATCGCATGGCAATGTTCTCGGAGGACGGGACCATCCGATCGTCGTACCAGAATCCCGACGGCACGACCGACGTGGCGGACGTCGCCGACATCGACGATCTCGACCTCGGGTCGTGCGATCCAACGACCCTCGACGCCAGGAAGGAGGCAGAGCTGGAGGCGATCCTGAACGACGTTTCCCTCACGGAAAAGGAGCAGACGGACTCGATGAAGGGGGTGCAGGCCAAGTACGGCCTGGCCCAGATGAAGATGAAGATCGCCAAGAGCTACCGCGTGAAGCCCAACAAGGCCAAGAATGCGAGCCCCGAGGAGGACGGCTCGACGAGGGCCCAGAAGGAGATGCAGAACGACAGCCGCAGGTCCAGCATAGACCTCTCGGCCGGATCGGCCGCGCAGGTCAGGGCGAGGGAGCTCGAGGGCCTCAAGCGCCAGTCGGGATCGCTCAAGGAGAGGATGGGCATGTACGGACGCGACGGCTCCATCCGGGCCTCCTTCTCCAACCCCGACGACGAATCGGACGAGGTCGAGTACGTCGAGGGCATCGAGAGGGTCCATCTCCAGCAACAGCAGCAGCAGCAGCAGCAGCAGGGGGGGCAGCGGCGCCCCCGCGGCCCCCGCCGTGCCTCCGTCGAGCGCCGCGAGGAGCTCATGGCCGTCATGAAGGACAGATCGCTGGGCAGGGAGGAGAAGGCCAGGAGGATGGACGCCGTGAGGGCCAGGTACCACCCGTCATCCTCCTCCGGACCCATCCCCGCCGCGGCGGCGTCATCGTCCCGCCAGAAGGCGCCGGGAGTAGGAGGAGGCGGCAATAGCCCCGCCGGCTCCACCGCCAGCCCGGTCGAGGTGTCGGCCGACATTTACGCCGAGGACCACATCAACAACGACATCGGCGACGTCGACGTCGACGCATCGTCCGCCCCCCGTACCATCGACGAGATCGCCATGCCCGACCGAGGCGACGACGATGGCCTCTCGCCCGAGGAGTCCGAGGCCCTGGGATCGATAATCCGATCGACCCTCAAGCTCACGAACTGCAGCTGCGTCATGCAGGCGGAGGCCGACGCGGCCGACCTCATAAACTTCGCCATCGAGCTCGTGTCGGACGGGACGGACGTGGGAGGGATAGTGGAGGAGATGGAGTGCATGGAATTGGAGATCTGTCCCCCCGAGAGCGCCGAGGCGATGAGGGATGGGATCGCCGAGTTCTTGGGGGGTCTGCACGGCAAGAGGGATGGGAGCGAGGATCCGTACAAGAGGATTCTGCGGGAGCGAGAGGACGAGGCGTCCGGGGCCTCGGCGTCGTCCTCGGGGTGGGGTCGCCGCACGAGCCTCGGCTCCGAGCTGCGGCAGGGCGAGACGTACCTGGGCAACATGGACCTGTCGGCGTCCACGGCGGCCAACAAGAAGCGAGAGGAGCTCGAGAGCATAGGGAAGCGGACGTCGTCCCTCAAGGACAGGATGAAGATGTACTCCGAGGACGGCAGGATCCGCTCCTCGTACCAGAATCCGGACGGGACCGACGTGGCGGACGCGGCAGACATCGACGACGTCGACCTCGAGTCGTGCGACCCGGCGACGCTCGAGAGTCGCAAGCAGCGCGAGCTCGAGGACATATTGAACGACGTCTCCCTGACGGAAAAGGAGCAGACCGACTCGATGAAGGAGGTGCAGGCCAAGTACGGCCTTGCCCGGATGAAGATGAAGATCGCCAAGAGCTACCGCGCCAAGCCCAAGTCCAAGAGGGCGAGCGATAGCGGCGATGGCAACGCCGACACCAACGCCATGACCAGATCCGAGAGGGAGCTCGGTCGCTCCAAGGGCCGACGGTCCAGCATCGACCTCTCGGCAGGATCGGCCGCGTCCCTGCGCAAGATGGAGCTCGAGGGCCTCAAGGGACGGGGCTCGCTCAAGGACAGGATGAGCATGTACAGCCGCGACGGCTCCATCCGATCGTCGTTCACGAACGCCGAGCTCGACGACGACGAGCTGAAGCTCGAGGCGGATAACAACAACGAGTGCCCCGCCGTCCGCCCGAGGAGGGCGTCGGTGCTGCGCAGGGAGGATCTCATGGCCGTCATGAAGGACAGGACGTTGGGCAGGGAGGAGAAGACCAGGAGGATGGACGAGATCCGTCTCATGTACGACGGGGTGGTTGCCGACGATGCCGCCGCTACCACCACCACCACCCGGCCGGAACGACGGTCGGAGGATGATGATGCAAAAAAGAGGACGGAAAGGATGCGCCGGGGGGAGATACAGGCGATCATGAAGGACAGGTCGCTGGATAGGGACGAACGAAAGGAGAGGATCGCAGCGGTCAATCGCAAGTACTCTTCTCCTTGAGTGAGAGTTAACCCGGGTTTGCTTGATAACAAGTTCAATTTATTGGTGGGGCAGCGCGCATGCATGTTGTTATGGAACTATAACTGAATTGGAACGTGTCGAGAGGTGTTCTGTAATCTTAAATTATTAGTGTCAGGGTGTGAGTGTACCATAATATGCAGCATGCTTTTCCCTTCACTTCACACAAGAACTAAATGAGTGAATGGGTTCATAGGTTTCATCCCTCT
This sequence comes from Thalassiosira mediterranea, assembly GCA_036939795.1. Lineage (NCBI taxonomy): Eukaryota > Bacillariophyta > Thalassiosirophyceae > Thalassiosirales > Thalassiosiraceae > Thalassiosira > Thalassiosira mediterranea. Next base: position 6,108 of record JALLBE010001373.1, on the reverse strand, counting down.
CTTGCTCACGTACATTTCTGCATATTGGCCGGCCATATGCACACAGGTGTGTGGTGGCACTTTGACAGTCGAGCTGTTTGCAGGGCTGCACTAGCAGCCCTGTACAATATCACGGTGAATATATTTGCCAATGAAGTGTTGGAAATAACATCTGATGATCTAGACGCAATGATCGTGAATGCTATGAGAAGTCATACCAATGTTAGAGCAGTTCAGGAGAAAGCAATCATCTTCCTCGGAAACTTCACTTTTTCAAGCTCGAATCTCACTCTTCTCGAGCACAATCGATATGTCGTTCCATTGATTCTCACGACAACATTCAACGACACTTTTGCAGGAAGGGCACACGATTTGCTTCGGGCGCTTCCTTTGGGTCAATGAAGGGCACACATCACCTTCCTTAGAAAACTGTTGTAGCTCACAATATTTTATTCAATGACGCTAATCACAATGCCCTAATCACAATGCCATCGTGGAAGCGATGCAGATATGAATATACCTACATCAATCCACAGAGGTACATCGTGCATCACGGCTGCGAGGTCCTTTGGTCGATTGTACTGACACACGTGGCGGCTGTGGAAAGATGCGACGAGATCTGGAATTAAATTGAGAGCCACTCGGATGACGACGAGCTGCAGGTCATGTAGTGAGCAAAGAAGAGGTGGATGGCATCTGCTACACCATACCCCATTTCCCTTGATATAATAATAGAGACGTCACGTCAAATAAGAAAAGACAACAAACGAATATATTTGAAGGACGAATGGTTCATGATATGTACCTCCAGGCACATGGACGAACGAACATGGGGCAATCAGACATCTTCTTTAATTTAAGGACATCAATACTCTAGATGCATGAAGAATGAACCAGGAGTATGCTCTTTGCACCTGATCCTATCGTAATGACATCGCATGATGACTACGAGTTGTTAGAGGCAGGAGCATGAGGCATCCTGAATGTCACTATTGTACCATTTTGATGGGCAGCCTTGTCAGCTGAGGTACCAACACATGTCTCGCAGACCATGACCCCTGGCAAAGAAGGCAGAGATCGCCACACGGTTAGTCGAGGACTAGACAAAGCTAGGTGATGACCTGTGATGACTGTGCTTGCCACAAGTACCAAACATACTCACACTTCTCAACCTTTACATTCTTTGCAAACCACTTCTGTACATCTTTCTCACACTTGGCGCGCCAACAGTGCTTAGCAATATGAACTCCCGCTGACCTTCCGAATTTATCAAGGCCGCAGATTTTGCTGGCGTCCATGCAAAAGCCCTCCTCGCCATATTCCTTCTGCACTATCTTCCACACCTCGGAAAAATGATCTTTCACTTTCTTCTTTAGATCTTGGTGTGTGCTGCCAATATAATGTACATTGGACTGGAGCAAGTAATATAATAGATGGAAGCAGCCCATGTCAGTGTAAAGCGCAACAAATCATTCTGAATGACCACAATAATATGTACTGACCTCACAAGCCTGGCATGAAACTTGATAAACAGTCTTTGCTGGCATATCAGAGCTACCATTGATTTTACTCTTACCCCGTTCTACTTTGATATGTTCTGTGCACCAGACCTTGATCTCGTCATAAGACTTCGCGTTTCGACAATGCCTTGCAAAGTGCTTGGCAAACGGCGAGTGCGCGAAGTCCTTGTTGTTAGTTTCGTCCCCCCTTGCGGAATTACCAATTGTCTTGTCTTGTTGAACCATTTTCCACACCTCATTACAGTGATCCTTGATCTGGTGCTTGATATCCTGCTTCGTTTTGCCAATGTAAGTGATTTCTTCGTGTTCGGTAAATCCAACCGCGCGAATGAGAAAAGACGAGGGTGGACAGCGATTAATACTGGAAAAATGACAACAGAAGGGATGGTCGAGCGGATCTTACCTGATTTGCCATCGCTGCATGACAGTTGATACACTTGAGTTCACCCTCGCTTGTTCTGGCCATGTCCTGAACTGAACTTGGAACTACTTTGCCTTTTTGAGCGACTCTTGGGTACAGAAGATGGTGCCTTGTTGTCTGTTGACAGACTTTTTAGCTGTGTTTTTATAAGCTCTTTCTCGATCTCGATCAACTCCAAATCTGTTTGATACTCTTGCCTTTCCTTGTTACTACCATCAAATGAATCACTTAGCTGACGGATTTTTTCTTGCAATTCACTCTCCTGAGAAGATATATCCAAAAGCCTTTTTTGCAGGGCACCCACTTCTTTTGCTCGCTTCTCTTTCAAACCACCGACTGAATTGGTCAGCTCCATCGCAGCTGCTACCTGATGCAACGCATGCTCCAGCTCAGAGGCCAGCTTCGACATCTCAACTGTCATCTGAAGCATCACATTCTCCTCATCATCATTCTTACTATGCAGCTGTTCAATAAGCTTACGTATATCAGAAGCCTCGTTGTCCTTCTCATCCAATACTGTCTTTGCCTTCGCTAGCTCATCCCTATGGGCAAGTATGTCTCGCTCGAGGGTCAAGATCATAGCCTCGCGTTTGGTTATCGATTTCTCTGTCATAGAAATAATTGTCTTCAGGGCCTCCAGTGAGTCCTTCTTCTCCACAAGCAATCTGGACACTTGCTCTGTGATTTCAGCTATTTCAGTCTTCATTCGCCTCCTGTGGGATCTGGAGCAGGTTCCTTCAAGTAGCCTCTTCATTGCTACAAGGTCATTAATCTCTAGCTTGAGATTTTCCACTGTTGTTTGGTCATCTTCCACCCTGTCACGTATTCGTTGAAGGTTCTTTTCTTGCACTGTACGTTCCTGTTGCATGTCATATATATCGCAGTACAATTTTTCTGATCGACCTTTCCAGTATGCCTGTTCCTCGCCCAACTTCCGAATGTGGTCCTCAAGAGACTCGGCCTTTGCCAGTCTACACTGGTTAGTCGCATGGAGATCCTTTATAGTGGTCTCGAGAGAAGTGACCTGCTGGCTAAGCACGAAACATTCTTTCCTGGAACTTTGCTGGATTGCTTTGCTCTCTTTATCAGGACTCTTCTTTGGAGCTCCCTTAAGGCTGGCGAAAATAGAATCCAGCTCCTCACCAAAGGAGGTGGTGGCTGGCATGGTGTCCATTTTCTTATCATGTGCGTTTTCATCGTTGACGCCACCAGTGTTATCATCAGACCTGTCGAGAGCAGTATCACATGTGGTGCCATCAGAGGAAGCATCAGTGGTTTCATCTGATGCATCAACGACGCCGATGAAACCCTCTGCATCAGCATTAGCACCATCATATCCTGTCGTGCTGTTCATTCTGTGCACCGTGGATTTCTCAATAATAATATCATCGTGATTCAGACCGTTGCTTTCAGTTCCCACTGCTCTCTCTGGTATGTATCTACAGGGAGGAGAGTCTATGGGGGAGTCAGCATCCAGGTCAAATGACTGGAAGCTGGTGAAGGAAACGGACAGAAGACTGGTGAAGGACGAGTCCTTTGTGGCTGGTATACTGCGGTCAGCAAGACGCATTGAATCATGCTCTCTATCTGTGAATCGACAGATACCTTGCATGGGCATTTCCGCATCATTGGTAACTTGCTTGAACCTGTCTGAGATTTCACTGGTGCATTTTCTGTCTTCCCTGTTTTTGGCCGTGTGGTGCTCTATCTCGTTGTCTGCACTAATATCAGCTGGCTCCTTGGCTGATATGATATCTTCACTCTGTGGGGAAACAAGCGCCAATAAAAGGAATGTTCCATAAAGCACTGGCACAGGGATGTGCCTCTTGATATTGAGCACAAAGATTGTTGCCAAGCAAAGGAGATGAATTCCTAGGTTGGTTGATCTTGTTTCTTGCACTGAAATAATTTGTCCACCAGGAGACTTCTCTGCCATTGCATGGGCATGATTCAGTGACCTTACAGTTGCAGCAACTAGCCACGGGAGTCCAAGTAATGAGTTTACCAAAATCATGACTCCAATGATGATCTTATCGTACTTGCAAGCCTCTCGGTGCTTTAACTTCTGCCGAGGGTGATTGATCAGGTGCCGCGTAATCCTGATGAAGGGCATACGAAGGGGTTGAAAACATAAGCACAATATGAAATGTTCATCATGCAGAAAACGGATGGTTCTCCCTTACCCATCATCCAAGAATACTAAGATAAACGATAGTAGTGCAGGTCCCGCCGCCATGATGGGCACCCACCCTTTTCCTTTCAGGTTTCCTGCAAAATTCGGATATGTACATACATGTGTCAGTTTTTCGCAATGATATCATCACGATGCAAAACACTTGTTGCGGTGCACTCACCAATGCTTACAATCCATGGCCTATGCGAATATGGAGCTTCTTGGCCATAGCACTCATCAGGCCAGCTAGTTTGACACAAAGCATCACAGCACTGAAAGGTAGGGGCAAGTGTACAGGGGACATTAATCTTTTCGGTAGGCATCTCTCCAATGGTATTGCCTATCAAGGACCACACCAGGATGGATACAACAAATGCAAAATCTGCCATGGCCTATTAGGTTTGGGACAACAACAAATGAGATCATGTTGTGCGGGTTTATCGATGCCAACATATCAAGGGTAAGGCGCAAAAGCGAGGAGCTTACGTTGTAGTCCATGCGGTGGTTAGGAATGAACAAGGATAGCTTGAATCTGAAAAGAAGGAAGGCCAACTGAGTGGTGCCAGCGAAGACGATGATAGAAAATAAAGCTGTCGACAGGTGTGAATAGTGGTATGGCTGGTCTTCGTGTAGATCCTGCATCTTGTAATCAGCATCAAAATAGTGCATGGCGCCTACCATGGAGAATGGGTACCCTATGGTATGGGTTATGAACATCATGGCAGTAAGGATCCTGAAGATCCAATCAGTGAACCTTGTGCAGATGACGATGATTCGATCGAGGTCGACCATGGCAGCGAGTATCATGTAGAACGCGACCCATGTTCCAATCCATGCATTCAGGGTGAGGAACGGGACGTCAATGTATTCGGATATCTTGTACACTATCTCGGTAAAGGCAAGGACATGGATCGTCCCACCGTTGATCATTATGGGTTGTCTTCCAGCGACGGCGTAAACGATCCCACACCAGGCAGTAGCGACGATCGTCTCAATGATACCTATGTTGTTATTCGTTGCCTTGCTGTAGATTGCTCCAAAGGTTATGGCTGGTGATATGCAGGCGAAGAAGAGAAAGAAAGTACATGCGATGGCCTGGAATAGATGTCACATGCACGCTGCGGGGTGAGTCTGGATCTGAATGGGAAGCACATGGCTCATACCAATAATGAACTCGAATCACAGACCTTGCTATTGAAATTGACCATCTCTGCCTTCCAGCGCAATGCATTTCTCTTCACATATGCCACGGTCCGACGGCCCCATCCCCGCCCGGTTTGAAGGTAGGAGGCGCCACGCTCGTCACTGCATTCGTCACCATTGCATCGGTCGAAAAAAGTCATCTTGTTGAATCTATTGTACTTTGTCTTGCTGGTTCTTCGTGAGCGGATTGGTTGAGATGAAATATCTGCATTATGTCAATGCGCGACGATATACCTCGGATCACCGTCGAAATATCTTCTATCGATCGGGAACGCGCACTGAGTTCTTCTGTCTGGAAGTGGACGTCCAGCGTTCTCGTTGTATTAGTCTATCACCAAACTCAGAAAAACGAGAACGACAGTTATTTGTAAGATGATCCGCCTCGATGCGAAGTGCTCAATGCCATAAGCACTGTTGTACAGACCTTGGGATTCTGGAAAAGATATTCATCATACATAGACACAGTGGATCAATCGTGCGGTATTGCATCATGGTACGATAACGTACTGTTTTCGATCTTGAACATGCCTGCACAGCGTGCCAGTCCTTTCAAGCTCAAAGACGAGCCATCCTGCCTGCAGTCCACATCTTGGTTCAAGAGCATGCGATGGAGAACGATGGCATGCAACGGGTTTCGTCATCCATTTTACCTTTAGAGGGATCTACGCATTGGTTTGCAACCCGCACGTGTTCCCATTATTCAACGATCGACATCATTGTTCAATCGTGCGGTACTGTATGGTAGGTAGGCACGATACATCAGAAAACGTTTGCGGGTTACACCAAGTTTGTAACTTATCCAATGGGCAATT
>JALLBE010001372.1:0-10732 GCA_036939795.1 Thalassiosira mediterranea | reverse complement strand
AGGAGGAAGGACCGGTCGCCCGCCAACCCGGACGGGATGCGCATGTCGGAGGTCCACAATCATCCCGGAGGCCCCTCCTCATCCGACTGGATGCGCCCCTCGGACCAGGCGGCGTTTCCCTACCAACCCGGCGAGCAGGCGGGCGTGGCCGTCAACATGGGCAACAATGCGAGGGCATCGGGCACGGGGTACTCCGTCATAAGCGGAGCAAATCTCAGGACGGCCCCCTCGGGCGGGGGGTACTCCACGGCCAACTCCTCCTACTCCTCGTACACCCCCGCGGCCAATCCCCTCGATCGGACCCAGCGCTCGACGCCGCCGCCCCCGCGCACCGCCTCGAAGACGGCGGCGGCGCAGCAGCATCAGTCCGAGCGGTACCCTCCCCCGAGGACCATGGAGGGCACCACGATGAGGAATGATCCCTCCTACAGGTCGCTCGCGACCGAGGCCACCAGGGGACCCCACCCCGGCATGGTCATGGCGGGCGACCCCTCCTTCCGCACCGCGGCGACGGACGCCACGAGGTCGCCGGGGGGCGGGGTCGTGCGCATCCCGCCCCCCCCTCCCCCGAGGCCCGCCTCGCAGCAGAGGCCTACGGCGCGCCTCCAGCAGGAGGCGATGATGCACCACCCCCCCCTCGAAGTGCACAACATGCACGATCACTCGAACCACACCCCCGTGGTGCGACGGGAGACGCTCATGTCGGTCATGCTCGGCGGCGACGCCAGGAGGGTGGCGCAGGATACGCAGCAGCACGACTACGAACCGAGGATGAGCGCCGCCAACGCCAATAATTCTTCGGGGGAGGACGGGCACACCACCAACTCCAACGAGACGAGCGTGGCTCCCACCATCGAGGCCTCCTCCGGCACGCCGAGCGACGGAAGCGACGGCAAGTCCAGGGCGGGCTCGAGGAGCAGGGCGGGATCGGCCAGCAGGAGCTCGGGGTCCAACTCCAGGGGTCAGAGCCGGTCCAAGTCCAGGGCCGAGAGTAGGTCCAAGAGCAGGTCCAAGAGGTCATCCGGGAGCGGGAGCAGGGCCAGGGGAGAATCGAGGTCCAAGAGTCGCCCCAAGCCCCGTAGCAGTGAGGAGGTCGAGGGCGCGGCAGCAGACCGAAGTTCCAGCGCCGACAAGCGGAGGAGCCAGGGCAGCCGCAGCAAGCGATCCGACAGCCGCAGCAAGCCCTCGCGCAAGTCCAAGGGAGGATCGAGCGGCGACGGTCGAAACTCGAGCAACACCCGCGCCAGCAGCCGAAGCCGGGGACCTCCCACCGAGAGCCAGACCTCGAGCGACGGCCCCCAGGGTCCGGCCACGCTCAGCGCCAGCGGCGAGAGCATCTCCATGCCCCTGACGGACGACGACGACGAGGGTCGTCACCAGCCCGGACCCCCGATAGTCATGGGACGCGTGGGACCGAGGCCCGTGGAGATACCGCCCCTGGAGCAGACCCAGGCCACCTACGGCTACCGACGGCAGGACGCCACGGGTGGGATGATGATGAACGCGATGATGGAGCCGCAGCCCACGCCGAGCGGACGGTCGGCCAGGACCGAGGACGACTGGCGCAGGTACCAGGCCCCGCCGGTCACCATCAGCGCGAACCCCGACGACCAGACCCTGATAAGCGAGCCGACGCTACACGGATTCGATGTCGGGCGGGGGATGCTGGGCGCGTCGGCCACGACGGGAGCCGCCGGCGACAGGGTTTTGAGCAGGAGGGAGCTCATCGACGAGCTGCTCCAGTCGGAACGACAGAGGGTCCAGGCCCCCAACGTTCTGGACGTGCCGATATCCGGGAGGAGGAAAGCCAACTCCAACGCCAACGCCGGCACCGACATCTGGGAGGGCGGGACGGAGTGGAGCCCCCTGAGCTCGGACGAGACCGACGAGATGACCGAGGACAACGCCGCTCTGAGGCAGGGGGCCGTGGACAAGATGGTCATGGAGGCGCTGAGGCAGGCCCACGAGGCGAGGCAGGTGGGGGGGGCGGCGGCGGCGAGCTGGGCCGGGAAGGGGCTGGTGGCGGCCGCGACGGGGCAGGATGACGGCGGCGACGACGATGGCGACGAGGGCGGGGTGCAGCATCATGAGCAGCAGCAACATCAGCAACAACAATCACAGCAGAGGGAACAGCCGGCCCGTCAGTTGTCGGGGAGGAGCCGACGCTCCTCCTCCAGGCTGAGCGGCAGGAACGGCAGCAGATCCCCGCGAACAAGCAAGTCCCCCAAGCACGGCAGCCAGTCACCTGGTGGTCGCGGCCCTACTCCGACGCGCCAGCTCAGCCGGGAGGCCAGCAAGAGGTTGTCGGCGCAGTCTGGGCGGTCCGGGGGCACTAGGGGCAAGGGCGAGCTAAGCATACACAGCTACTACTCGCAGAGCGAGGGGACGGACTACCAGCTTGATGACGCGTACGCTTGCTGAGAGATAGAATACCTCCGTGCCTGCAGTGCCGTGCTGAGAGTGATTGAGCGACGGAACAACGCACAATGTCAATGACGAGTGCATCTTCATTGGCATATTAAATGTGTGTGGACTGTTCGAAGTAGTAAATATGAATATTATTAGAGATAGACAACGAAACAAAATGGAGGCTAGGAAAAGTAAACACTGCCAGCCAGACTTCGCATCTTATGCTAGCGGCGTACTGCACTCCAAGACCGGCTTCCCATCGAATAGCTCCTCGATCAGGCTATGGAACAAGGCCGCCTGTTCCTCGCAATGGCTATTCTTCAGGACCGAAGACAGCTCGCTCAACGATTGCTTGTGCGTCGACTCCAACTGCGGTATGTAGTGGCTGCTCACGCTCAAACAAAGCCTCGCCAGCCTCCTGGCGTTCTGGCTGCTCATGCACGCGTCGCTGATGTGTCCCAGCATGAGCTGCTGCACGGCGATGTTGTGGTACGCCACGCACGCCAGTAGCAACACCTGATTGTAATCCGATTCCACCACGTCCAACGACCCGTCCTCCACCATATTCAATATCCTTCGTAAACTCTCCATGGAATCGCTGTACTTGTGCTGAGCGCACTGAATGTAGGATTGGTGAAGCCTGCACCTGGCGACGTTGAGAGAGTCCCGTCGGCGTTTGTAGACGTTTATTGCGGAGATTAGGTACTGGTAGGATGCGCTCGGCTTCGAGCGACGGATGTAGTAGTACGCGTACGTGTCCTTGACCATGGCCGTGAGTTCGTGACGATCGAGCTCCGGGAGTAGACCCAGCTCGCTGCCTATGCAGGTGGTCGTCTTCTCGAGCATTTCTGTCGATAATTGGGTGAAATATAGAGCAAATAAATACTCATGTCAAGTGTATGGAATGAAGGACGAAGAAGACCTAGTGAGGAGAGACTCACCCATCGCCCGCGGATACTTTCGTTTCTCGATGAGTCTGGTCGCGAAGCAATTGCACGTGACGACGAGTTGCCGCCAAAGCTTTCTCTTCAAGTCGGAAAGACCTTCGTCGCGAAGGGTGCCACTATTCCATTGTAAAATGGCCGCCTCGACGGTGCTCACGTATTTCATGTACCGTCCTTCTTCCTCCAGCAGCGATAATTCATAGCAATCGACCAAGCTGCCATTTGTAACCTCTGTTCGATCGATATACGAGAAATTTGAGACAGTGTAGGATCGGTTGCAAAGAAATGGTCTGCGGCAAACTGTTGTGATAGTGCCTTACCATTAAGCAGATCCCAGTGCGCTTGGACCAAACCCGTTCCAGTGAACCAAATCATTTTGAGCCGAAACGTCCTATTTTGCAGCCCTCGCTTATTAGTAGCTCGTTTCGTCTTTTGCGGAGACACTCTCTCATCGGGGCTCCCCGAAGCGAATTCGTCATCCGCGCCACCGAAGCCTGACGGAGGCCCTCGAGATATGGATATCCTCTGAAAATCGTCGCCGCTGCCGTCATCATCCTCTTGCGCGAAGCCATCTCTGTTGAATGCCGACTCTCCCGAAAACAACGGGCTATTCGCGACGACCGGCGACGGCAGCTCTTTCATCGAAGGGGCCGTGACTGGCGGCGGCTCCTCCTTGATCTCCGATCGAGCCTTGTTAGAAAACACGTTTATTATGTTCCTAGCCAGCTCGTTCTCCCATTCGTTCCCGGCGAGACTATTAGGGACGACGAAGTCATAGTTCGGGCGTTTTGGCTCGAGCGTGATAGGTCCTAGCAGTCGTTTGCTGATCTCTTGAGCTTTCGTTCGTTCGGAAGCTGCGGTGCTCGGCGGCGGCTTCCTCCGTTCGAGGGCCGTGGTCGTGAGTGGCCTTCTCGACGACGGCTTGTTTTTGAGTACGGCGTGTGATGTGTGTAGGAGTCTAGTGGCGGTCGTAGGCCTGAACTGGTCCGGGCAGGAAGAGAATTGTTCGTTGCGCTCACTTGCGGCATCTTCCTCTGCCACTGTATCATGGTCGGGATCGGGATCCGGGCGTTGGTCGAGATCGTTGTCCCATTTGTCCTCAAAGGCGTCATTGAACCGTTTAAGTGGCTCGCCGGTCGCCTTTGTAACGATGGCAGTGCTTCGTTCTAATAAGTTGAATGAAGACCTATCAATTGGAGCGTGACTGGCAGGACGGCTTAGAGACTCCAGGGGTAGTGACTGCGGGAGGGCATTGGTGCCGAAGGATTTTGAGTGCGACGTCTTCGGCCTGGGCTGGATGGAGAGCTTCAACCTGCCGCCATCCTCGGCCTGCACAGTTTTCGGACGCCGCTCGCTTGTGGGCGGTTCCGAGAAAGAGGAGTCAGCTCCGTTTACATTTAGTGCTCGACTAGGTTGGAACTGCGAACCACTCCTCTTCGCGTCCCGCCCTCCTCCACCGAGGAGATCATTCAAAGCCCTCACGACCTCGGCACGGGTACACTCCAAGATTGCCCGCTTCAACTCCTCACGATCGTCTTCGCTGGAAAACACATCGAGGACACCTCCTCCGACATCGCCAGTCTCAGATTCGTCGTCAGCCATTGTTTTCCTGGACGACTTTGATGGAGCTTCATGCACAGAATGGCTTCATGCACGAATTTTGATGTGCACATGATCAGAGGCACGAGAGAATAATATTTTTTCACATCGAAAGTTTTTTGCAAGCTTTGCCATGGAGGCACAACTTCTTCACCTGATAAAGCGCTGCGAGCAAGATCGTATCCGGCGAGAGTATGAGGCCGTTACGCATCACCTTCCTCATTCTCGTCCTCTCACCAAACTGTTACGCAGCAATGCCCTATTGGATGTGGTACACATCCCAGGCCGAAGAAGACGCGTACCAAAACGGTCATGTTCCAACTTCGGCGTGCCCTGTGAGTGGTTATTGCTGTGAGAACTTTGTTTTGCATTGGAATGATTTCCAATCACGTGAATTCTCACCATCGCAGCTGGGTACTTACCGAGATTTTGACCGTGGACTGCGCCAAGATGGTGAGTCAATCCAAAAGCTGTGCTCGACGATACTCGTCTGATTTGCAGCCTACTCAACGCACGTATCAGGATGCATACCTTGTCCACCAGGACGGTATGGCTCAAGCATCTATTTGACGTCTCCTGAATGTACTGGGGCCTGCCCTAGAGGCACATTCCTAGGTGCGTGCCGAGATCATTTCCTCGTCACTTTTTCAGCACGCTCAACATAACTTTGCCCGTACCTGCCCTCATGATCCAGATAGAGGAGGAGGTACATCGATCACAGATTGCAAACCCTGTCCTGTAGGCACATACGGGGATACCGAGGGACTTCCTACTCGAGAATGTTCAGGACGTTGTAATGACCTCAACACGGTAAAGACTAAGTTTTATGGTGCACACGAAGGACTCAAGAGCAAAAGTGAGTGCAAGGAATGTCCCGATGGATATTTCGACCCACATAGGCAATGCGATTACATGAGGATATTTTTGGAGAGGCATGGAGTAAAAATGTAACAGAGATGTTGATTGATGACATGATATGGCTGCTCACGATAAGGGAGCATGCAGTTCAAGCTCTGGTTCGAGATGAATCATTCCTTTCTAGTGATTTGTGAGGTTTATTACGAGGCTTCGATGTATCGGCGGTTATTTTTTCAGTACAGGCCTTCCGCACTTCCTCCGGTTTGCAGCACCACGAAGGATAGGTGACCCATTCTAGTATCAAACTCCACAAATCTATTCTCAATGTGAAGGTTCTCCCTCCAGCTCCTGTCCACCTCGCCTCCATAGGCGCATTCAGCTACCGCTATCTCATCACCCTCACACAATTCAATCACCTCTGCAAAGTTGAATGGTATCAATAGGTAGTGATTAGATTAGAAATGCCCAAACACCGAGTGATGATCATGTTGGTCATAGTCTGAATCTCTCACCTTGAAAGTAGTGGCAATGTCTGTCGTTTCAGATACAACAGATGTTCATGTGCCAGTTGAAAGCAGTGAGAATACACAGCAGCACTGCGTAACAGGCGCAACCAGGTGATACATGCTAGACCTCTCAACTCACCTGCCTTTCATGTCCATTGATTCTGGAGTAATTGATATCGAAATGGGATCATTGTTCTTCAATAAACTTACAACGTATCCTGTTTGACGTGTTCGGAATGCAAGAATGAGTGCACAACGCTAAACCATCGATAATGAAAGTTCATGTCTTATTCCAAATCTCTCACCTCGATGGAGTGGTGGTATGGATCCTATGATGAGGACAGTGGTTGCCATGGAGACAGCAGATGATCCGTCAAAGCCGTCTAGATACCCTCTCCAAACAAGTCGGTGACCGTCGATGTCGAAAAGACTTGGTTTTGAATGTGTCCCACCGCGGCCCTGACCGTGTGGTGCTGATGTAGACCTGGTGTGGAACCATTTTACCTCGCGTCGATTGATGGATGCGTTGCGTACTGTCCCAACCATGTAACGATCAACTGACATACACACCACATGGAAATGTTGAGTCAAAAGTTCACGACCGCACCTATACGTAAAGATGACAAAGGGGTCTCACCTTCCATGATTTCATCGTCAAGCAACAGACAGCTGAGGCTCTGGGAGACTGCTGAACAAAAGGGCCCAACTTCTGTTCCCTCTGGATGTAACCGGCAATCTCCGGTGGTGGTCAAGCTGAGCTCCGTGCCCGCACGAGGCACATGAACAACATCATTGAACATGGCATTTTCTGACAACACGCTCAAGTCAGCCCACTCCAGCCGTGGGCGGTCCTCGAAGACGAATCCTAACGCGTGAAGGAGCCGGCCGCCTGCCGACCGGACCGAAAGCTGGGCGCGATGTCCCTCGATGGGACCACCTGATAGCACGGAATGAAACATTGCATCCCGGCGGCATCCCATAGCAACACGTCCCAACAAGAGGTAGTGCCCAGAATGTGGGAATTCAATCACGGAGGATTTTTTGTGGGTAGGAGGGAGGAAAGGCGTGGGTGGAAAATCCGATCGAGGGCTAACCCAGTGGGCTGTGTGGGAAAGTAGTCGGTCAAACTCCTCCTGCTCAGCCGCATCGCAAAAATCCAGGTGTTGATGTTCCTTATTGTCACTGGAGCTCCCGTCATCGATTTCTCCACGAGAGCTCCAACCAGTACGAGCCAAGCGTTGTGTCTTTCTAGTTGGAGAGGATCCACTGCCCATTCTCCTTAGATTCTCGCCCACCAGGCTTGGCTGCATAGTGCTCGGCGAAGACTTCAGCCTCTCGTACCTCGCTAGAGTGTTGCCCTCAACCCTCACGAGCGTGAGGCTATTCACCAGCTCTGCCGGCAAGTCATCGGGAAACGGCGAGCGCTCCCTGCTGACCTCATCGTTCATGAAGCTCACGCTCAAGACGTCCCCGGCGCGCAGGGACACCACGTCGACGCCGCAAAACGTCGCGAAGACGGGATCGTCGTTCAGGACCTCATCCTCCGAGCGGTAGTCCCACAGACCCGCGCGTAGGAGCGGGAAGTGAGTCTGCGACTCGTCCACCGAGTCCATGACCGTCTGCAGGGGCGCCTCGATGTTCACCGTGACGAAGTAATCCTCCTCCAGCTCCTTGCTCCGGCCGCTGGGGGAGCGGCCGCTGGCGTCGCCGCCGTCGACGGAATCCTCGTCGACGCCGCTCTCGGTCGACGGTCGCCGTCGGGTGCTCCTGCGCAGGGCTCCGCGGGTCACGCGCCGTCCCTCCTCTTCCTCCTGATCCCATTTGATCCGCGCCAGCGGACTGGGCAGGGCCGCCGCGAGACGCAGGAGGAGGAGGTAGGAGCCGTCCTGGCCCACGATCATGCTGGACTCGTGGGTCGGGTGCGGTCGCAATATGTCAGGATTGCCGTACTGTTTGGACCAGGACCAAAGTTTGTACGGCAATGGCTGGTTGGGATCGTGCGCCTCCTCCTCTGCTGCATCCACCGCTTCCACATCATCGTCGTCTTCCTCCGCCATAGCATTCTCGTCTTCATCTGCATCTTCATCCTCGTTATCTTCATTGTTATCTTCGTTCATTAGTTCATCTTCAGCAGCATTTTCGTCTGCTCCGTCCTCTTCATCGTCCTGTTCTTCGTCTTCCTCCTCCTCGCCCTGATCTTCTTCTGGCTGGGCTTCCTCTTGCTGATTTTGGATGTTTTCCCCATCATCAACCGCACGACCCCCAACAGGAGCGGCGGGGTTCACATCGTTTTGCATGCCCGCCGCAGCGTTTCCATTCAAATTGGCAGCATTGCCATTCAAGTTATTGCCATCGTTCGCGACGTTGTCCATCGGACCCCCGACCTGCCGTCTCCTCGGCTCGCATCCTCCGGCGACGCGCGCCCAGCCCGCGCTCTCGAAGATGATCTTCTGCCCGATCGTGACGACGTCGATGTCGTGCACGAGCTGATGGAGCCCGTAGTAATCGGCCTCGGTGCGCAGCCTCCTCAGCCGATCGCGATTGTCGCCGCTTCCGGGCGATCGCAGAGCCGATATGCTGCCAATGCCAATGACGCCGCCGCCTCCGCCCGAGGAACGCGCCAATTCCAGGAGGAAGTCCGCCCCGCCCCGAAGGTATCGCAGTATGTCCCCGAACGCGTCGCCGTCCCTGTCTATGAATATCCGCCCGTCGCCGTCGACGAGGCAGCTCGAGAGCCATCGATCGGTCATCATCGTCTCGAGCAGCGGCAGGGAGGTCCGGACCACGTCGTACGCGTGTCCGCCGACGTTGAGGCGGAGGAGTCGCTCGTCCTTGTCGAGGGTGAACTTCGATCCCGATCCGGTGGAGGAGCCGCGCTCGCGATGATGATGATGGACGGCGCCGGTGGGGGGCGTGGTCGACGTCGAGGCGCGGGGCGTCGTGCCGGAGGAGGAGGAGGCATTGTAGGAGAGGTTGGAATTGGTCCGCGACCGTTTCCGGGCTCCTCCCGCTCCTCCGAAGTTATATTGGTTGTTGCTCATTCTTCACCCGACCGACTGGGAGTCCTTCCGCTTGACCGGGATGCAGAGGAGGTATGAAATCGTCGCGGCGGCGAGTAGTGGGAGAGTGGTGGGAGCAAAGGTGGGAGTGATGGCTGGGAGATGAAAAGAGAGCCGCGCCGACTGTTTGGGATGATGGCCGGCTTCGTTCGGTGTGATTGATGGATGCGAAGGGTGAAAAATAAGCAGTAAGTAAATACATAAATTATCCATACCCAAAAACAAAAATTGTGTGAATAAATATTATCACCTCTGGTATTATTAACGACACGACAAATATATGTAAAATAATATTATTTGATACAGAGCTATGTTTTGGCGCGAGATCAGAGATCTGGCGGGAACGAAAGCGAAAGGAGAGCATCTTGATTTCGGAGGTGGTTGGTGTAATCAACAGCAGCTTGACAGGATACATGTGAAGGACACACCTCTAGAGAGAGAGCAACAACATGCCTGTAGTCTCCTCTATCTTTGAGGATGTAATGATTCAACGTATCGAATATTTGTGGTTGTGAAATTAGTGGTACCTAGTGGTCACGTTGGCAACGACAATGACAATGACAATGACAATGACAATGGCATTGGTCTCCTTTTTGAGGATGTTTTTATTCTACTTCTTCATATTTGAGGTAGTGGAAATAGTGGTCACAATGGCAATGGCGAATGGCAATGACAAAATGGCATAACAAAATGACCATGGCAAAAATGGCATGACAAAATGGCATGGCAAAATGGCAATGGAGAATTTCCATTACCTTTTTGTCAGCGGCTCTCGCACAAATACCATCTGCCATGCTTGGAGTTAAGCTATACGAGTAGACTCTAGCCTCAAGAACTATCTTGAGGCCATAAGGCCAGCTGGGCGTAGGCGCGACAAGGCTAGGGACGTCGATCTACCTAGGTTTAGCTAGGAGGTCGCATCGATCGATGTCGTCGACGCGTCGATCGAAACGACCTGAGCCGACGGCCGTATCGTCCACCTCCCCCATCCCCGAGCAGCCGAATCGACGTCAAATGGTCTGACCTACAAGGGGGTAACCCGGTGGGTCTCTAAAGTATAGTTATATTCTTACTCTATCTAACATAATATAGGACGTCGACATCGTCGACGCCGAACGATGTCCATGGATCAATGGCCATTTCGATGGCCATAGATCCAATCGCTCGTGGCACCGAGACCATCGGGCGAAAGCCGTGGGCTATCGTGGGTACACTGGGCTGTGGCTGCCGTGCCGCTGCGTGCTCGCTATGGCCGTCGATTCACAGCGGCGGCTTCGAATTTTGCTATTTTTTGTGCGTTGGGATGCACAAAAACTCGCGATGAACATCGGGCCTCCCGATTGGGCCGCCCCGTGCG
>JALLBE010001371.1:0-18702 GCA_036939795.1 Thalassiosira mediterranea | reverse complement strand
AAAAGAGCATTTCATGAAAAAAGTCTTCGGTCAGAAGTTACCAGTACCACCCCTAGCCACAGCTGGAGGTCATCACCATGGCCCCGTAGCGCCGCCATGGGGGGTTCCTAGAGGAGGGATGGAGGAGCCAATGGGAGGGTTGGCTACGGATTCCTCCATAAAATAGTACGTAATTGTCATTGTTCAAGGTAAAAGATTGATTTGCAACCCGGCCTGTTCGGCACAAAGTAAGGGTAAGGAAATATACCTTGGCCCTCATGTCATTCATGTGCTGAACTCTTATCTGCATCTGGGCAAGTCCATGTCCCAGGCAATAGCAATAGCTGTCAGTGGTCAATGCAACAACCAGATGGGCGTATATATTTCAAGCCCTTTCCGAACACTCTCATCGAGCAACTCGTGGAGTTTATCAATCAAGACCTTGCACGCAAGGGACACCAGGTTACCAAACCACTAGATAGAGCTCAGGAAGGGTCTGGCCTTGATGCGCGACGTCACCGACCATGAGCCCACCCCTCGTCGACTCACCCTGCCCCATTGGCAGCGTCATTCAAATTTTGTTGACGATACCTGTCGCGTTCTTCCCCCACAGCTCTGACGCCAACCTTTGTCGCGGCGATGGCGTCCGCTTGCAGATAAGAGATCACGTGCGCGCAGTCGCTGTTGATTTACCCCCCCACCCCCCCTCCCACCTCCTCCAATCGCCGCAAGGTCCCGAAGCCAAAGTCGGTGTCGTCGCCAATGAGCTGCTGGTAGACGTTCTGCCTACCCTCAGTTTCGCCCAGGAGCATGGGCTGAAGCACTTCGCTCTTGTCGAGTGCAAAGACGAGAGCGACGGAGCGCTTGAGGCGTCAATTTATTTTTATGTCTTTGGCTGTCCGTCGGACCGCCTCCGACGGATCTGTCTTGAGTACGCTCAGGCCAATCGCACTCAGGCTGACTAATTGCCCTCATCGAGCCGCACACGTGAGTAATGTGTTTCGAATATGCAATGAATTATTTATTATTTGACCAACTACACCAATTCACCAGCAACTTTGTTTTCAATCTTCATCTTCAAATTCCTCTTTGATTCACAGATCAAATCCTTGTTCTTCTTGCGTGTTACCTTCTCTTCTTTCACAGCATCCATTATCTCTTTGCTTTGCTTGGCGTATAATTCGTTTTCCTGGTGATCAGGGGGGATGAGGGGACGGTATTTGGAGTACATCTCCACTTGCTTGTATGTGTTGAGTCCGGGGTTCTCAACTTGTGTGAGGAGGGTCTCACGGGAACGTTTGATGTCGGCTGGTCTGTTCAGCACCGACTGCTTGAGTCTGTCTGCGCCCTTTGGATAGTCCTGGCGCGTTGTGAAGTTGCACTTGACGGCGTGATGGATGGAAACCTTGTCCTCGTCGATATTGCTTTCACGCATCTCGACTTGGATCTGGTTTTTGTTCCGCATCGTCTCGTGGGATACATGAAAGATGTGGTTTTTCTTGATCTTGCCGGTGAATGAAGAGTAGGAATGGGTGAGGAAGGTGTCCCAATCGTCAAAGTCTGTCTTTTTGCTGGGCACGACGGTTACGAACTCCGAATCGTCAAGTTGTTCGATGAGGTTCTCCATCACATAGATGTTTTTCTTACAGTAGCGCAGCTTCAGAAGGTTGAAGAGGCGGTCCGCAGCATTTTTTGTGTGACCCACAATTAGAAAAATAAACCACACATCCTTAAAGTAACCGCACTCAACCAAAAAAAACAGTAGCTTGAGCATTGTGTTGTTTTTGTTTTGACCAGAACAATTGTCAAATACAACAACTAGCTCCCCCCCATCTCTCCCTCCCTCACTATGTTCTCGTCGCGGAGTGTCTTCATAAGCAACGAAGCAACGTTGTTAGCACCCTTGCGCGCAACTCCCTCGTGATGCTCGCGCGGCTCCTTGGTTTCATACATGTGCACGTGGTTGACTACACCAAGATTATAAACAGAAAGGGGAGAGAAGTAGTAGGTCATACCGGGCTGTTCTAGGTTAAACACTGGAAGCTCCATATTTTGACCATAGTCCACCACAAACATGTACGTCCTCTGCTCGTGCGCCGTTCCATTTTTTGCGCACGCGATGGCCTTTGCAATGTACTTCTGGTACAGCACTCGTTGGGCCCCGAGCACGCCGCACGTGTAGCGCACTCCGTAGCAGCATCAACTCTCTCTCCTCGTCTCTCTGAAGCGCCACCCGTGCGTGGACGGAGACCTCCAGGTTGTCCATGGCAACCTCTAAGTCTTGGACAGCCCTCGAGGACTGCGCCGTGGCCTCGCCAACAGCCAAGGGCTCCGCCTGGGACTTCCCACGCTCCATCGACAATTTGCTTCCTTCAACTTCATCCGCGTCCTCCTCCCCCATGATGATGATGACAGCTTCGACTCCCTCCTCTTCTTCGTCATCCGTGAGGGCGTCTTCTTACATGCATCCTTGCCCTCCCGCGTTGTTGGTTGCATAGCGCCACCAGCTCAGAAGAAGATTCTTCTCGGCTTCTGCGTCCATGCGGGACAGGTTCAAAAGGGCATTGACGGGGCGGCGTGTATCGGCCACAGCGAAGATGTTGCAGCACGTGCACTTTGTGAGGGTTGCGGACACACTGCCTTTGTGCATGTCCACGCAGTTGCCGGGCCGGGCAATGTTGAGGAGATCTTTTTCAAATTCGAAGATAAAGACCTGATCGGGAGGGCCCCCAGACTTGTGAGCCCAGTAGTTCACCATCTGACTGGCGTTGAAGGGGAGGAACCTCGGGTCTTCTCCACCCAGGAGACAGTTGAAGAGCAGGCAAGGGAACAGCTCAAGCTCAAGGATCGCTTCATGGATGGACACTCTTCTGCCTTTTGCTCGGGAGTGATGCTCGACGATGTGGGGTATCTAGGCGACGGGCCTGCCATTCAAAGCATTCTCGATGGTACATACAAGTACCCCGACGGCTGGAATGAGAAAGCAAAGATATTATGTCAAGCTGCCGCCAAGATCTTCGCCAAGGTTGCAGAGGACCTGGTAACAACCCTCATAACTCGCGAGCATTTCCAGAAGTGGTGGCTTGGAGCCAACGAGGACATCCAATCTTCCAAGTCAGGATGTCACTTTGGACATTACAAGGCTGCTGCGGAGAACGACTATCTGTCTGCCTTGCACGCGGCCCGCCTAAACTTGGCCCTCGAGACGGACATACCGCTCGAACGATGGGGACATGGTCTTACCGTCCTGCTCGAAAAAGAATTTGGAACAATCGCGATCGATAAGCTTCGGGCTATATGTTTGTTCGAAGCTGATTTTAACTGGATGCAGAGAATAGTCTTCGCTCAAAGGATGATCAAGGCGGCTCATGACAGAGATATTATCCCCTGAACAATGTGCGACTTCTGGTGTGGACCCAGTTCAAGGAAGTATGATGAAACTGCTCAACAATGGCATTCATCGTACTCATCACGTTCCATTTGCGGTGGTTAGTGCAGATTTAGCGAATTGCTATGATGCTGTTCAGCACGGCATTGCCACTATTGCTTTGCGTGCTTTCGGGGTGCCAGCCATGACGATTGTCATGACCTGCCTTCAGTCCATGTATTTCTGGCTCAGGACGGCTTATGGTGTGTCGGAGACGCCTTTCCATGGAACATCTGTCAACCCTTTCATCGGCATTGGTCAAGGATCTGGCTTTGCTCCACCGACCTTCCAAGCCCTGTCGACGCTAATGGTCAATGGTTACAAAGACCTTGGGAATGGAATTAAGTTCATCTCGCCCGTGACTGGTCTGATCTTTTTCTTCTCAGCCATTCTGTATGTGGATGATACGGATCTTCTCTTGCGAGCTAAATCTCCTACCACCTCCGACGAGGAGTTTTTCGGTGATATTCAGAAGTTGGTGGACGATTGGATGGAGATAGTGCTGGTCACTGGAGGCTCCACCAAGGCGAAGAAGAGTGACATACAGGCTGGCGCCTTCTCATTTGTGCGAGGTAAAGCAAAGCTGCGTCCCCTGCGCTTGCCACCTGATGTGGAGCTGATGTTCCTAGAGAAGGATGGAGGTCGTAAGGTGATGAAGATGCTTCCTCTGACGGAATCGAAGAAAACTCTAGGGGTTAAGTCCAACATTGCTGGCACGGGTGATGATCAGCTGAAATTCATGCGTGGCAAGGGTCATGATTGGACATCACAGTTGATCACCAATCGGTACCTCACCCGGGGAGAAGGCTGGCACAGTTTCTATACACAACTCAAGCCGAAATTGGAATGGGGACAGGTGTGTGTCTGTGCAACTCCTCTGGCCGTCGACAAGGTTCAAAGATCAATCTATCACAGGGCTCTTGGTCCTCTTGGGGTGCACCAGAGTATCAAACGAGAAGTTCGTACGATGCCAGAAATGTTTCAAGGCCTTGGAATGTTTGACCTCAACGTTGATAGACTTGTGGTGCCAAGATTCATTTTCTCCGACGACATTGGAGGATGCCAACTGCCATGAGTAACTTCCTCATGCATGCTTATGAGGAATTTCTGCTCGACCTCGGTCTACGGGGAACGTTTTCACTCAAGACTTTCTGACCTTTGGACATCTTGCTTCGAAGGGCTGGTATTATGATCTTTGGCGTCTCTGCAGCCACTTTCAAATTGACTTGCGCCTACATGAGGAGAATTATTTGTCACTTGTTCGCGTGGGCAATATGCCTATTATGGAATGTTTTCATGCACTTGGCATTTTCAACTCTTGTGAAATGGGAGTTCTTGGAAGATATCGGAAGTTTTTTGGCATTCACTCTCTTGGCGAGATTATTTGCTGTGATGGTCGCACTGTCATGAAAGATGTATTGGTATATCGGCGACTATCCCTTCGAGAAGCCACTGAGATCACACCTCCAGTTCTGGATCAGCGCATTGAAGCTCATTACCTCTCCGAATTTGACCCTGGACAAACCGATGGGCGAATACATTATTATTCCTCCTCGCCATGCTGGATGGTATGCGAATGACAACAAGACTTAAGTGTATCACCGAGGTGATGATGGATCCTACCGGGTGTACTCGTGCTCCCTCGAGGAAAGCTGCAACTTGGAGTGAGATATCTTTTGGCCAAACATAGAGATTTAATCATCTTTGGCTTTGGCCCCGATGTGGACCCGTTTGTCTTGTCCAGAGACGTGCCAATTGGTTCCAAGGCAAAGCGTTCCGTGTCTCCGGCACTTTGGCAAGAGAACTGTGTGCGAATCAACAGCTGTACCATGTTTGATGCACTGCTGAGTTCGTGGTTTGTGCGACACGTGAGCACTGACAACATGAACCAGGGCACGCTGAATGAGGTTCTTACTGTGGAGAAGCTTGAAACTCTTCCATTGAGGGTGGTCTTCTTGTTCTTGAGGCGACCAACCATATCCGGATGGGGTCGCACTTATCAGTACTGATGGCGTCATTGATGAGCACCAATATGCATGTGTTGAGATTAAAACAAGAATGTCAACACACAATTCTATTCCAGCATCTGAGGCAGAGCCAATTGTTTCGGAAGTGATGTCAGATGTGAATATGATGGTGAGACATTTAAGGGTTGCGTTCCAGCAGCTAACTGGACACAAGTGATTCACCAAGCATTCGTAACAGGACTATCCTACGGTTTCTTTGTATCAGCCAAGGTGGAGGACGATTGGTGCAAGTGTTAATTTTGTAGAGGGTAAAGTCGGACTATGGAAGTGTGCTTCTTCCTCGAGCTGAAAAACTGGTTGGGTGGCTGCATGATCCCCACCTGAAACAAAGAGGATTTCTAGAATCAGGTGATTTCCCGGACTTCCTCACCGATGCTCAGCAGCTAATTTTGACTTTGGTCCAAAATGAGTACATACCAGATCACGTATGTACAAGGTGTTCCGATTGTTGTTCCGGTTATGAATTGGGTCGAATTTAAACAACTAGTGGTGTTCCATCTAACTGAACACCAAAAGACCCGGGATAGGCCAATTGCTTCAACTGCTATACAACTGAGAAAATTGTAATGAGTCTCAGTAGCCTTCAATGATACACCCTCATGTTCTGAATGAACTGCATCATTTCTTTTCTAGTCATACTCAAACTGTAAAAAGACAATCGAGACAGAGGTGGCATAATTCAGGTAATGGCTTTCTTCCTCCTTCCCAGAGGTATCACCAGAAGTTGTTACATAAGTTAAATGCTAAGATTAAAGAAATCATAATGGGCCCTTCACATGTCAGTTTAAGTATGACATGGCCACGCTGCCCTCTCTAGCTCAAAACTCTATCAAGTTGTTATTTTCAAAGCATTTTTCACAAGCCGACATGATTTTGATATGGGCCGAGCGACTGAAGAAAGGTGGGGCATCTACCTAAGCGAAGACAACTCGTTTCATGATGTCCTCGCTCTCCCCCTCCAGAAATCGTTGAACCAACTGGAACGGAGTGAAAATTTCATCCCTCTCAACATCATAGTAGTCATCGTCGTTTGTCACCTCGTGATCGAAGCATCGCTGGCCCGCGTTGAGCATGATGTCGTCGATTATGTTGAAAAGAGAGCTGGCGCAGTTTTGTTCCAACGTGCCGAACTCGTCCCTCACGAAGTGCGGCACGGCGTAGCGCAGGAAGACAAGGTCGACCTTCGTCTGACGGAATCCCAGCGAGGAGAAGACGCCGGATCGGACCGATTCGAGGTACGCCGAGAGGGCCACGCGCAGTATGCCCGAGACAACGGAGTTGCGCGAGAGATCCAGGGCGTCCGAGGGGTGGGGGTACGCCGCGACCTTCTGTATGAACATGCGCTCAACGTCCAGCTGCAGTCCGCTCGAGGCGCCCACGGCGCCTCCCCCGCCCCCTCCAGAGGCAGAGGTCCCCGCGAGCCGATCGCCGAAGACGTCGCCATACTCCGCCTCGTCTGGGAACTCGGGCCGGAGCGGCTCCGCAAACAGGTCACCCCCCGCGACTGAGACGCAGTCCTCGCACGCAGCACGGGCAACCTCCAGCGCTGACAGGCAGGATTCGCGCGGCCGGCTCGGTATCGCGTACGGGTCGCGCGCATCGGCCATGGATCCCATGTCCTCGCACAGATATGCAGCTGCGCTCGCACCGCGCTCCAGGATGTAGGCCGCCAGCGACCTGCTCGCCGCGAGCCGAAACCTCGACGACAATATTCCCCCGGAATCCAGCGAGTCGCGTCCCTTGCGGTGGGGGTTGACAACCACGTCCTCCCCGAACAAAGCGTTCGCGCCCGCTCCCACCGCACGGGTCTCGTCCTCCACCGCCGCCTGTATCGACTGATCGAGGGTGTTGGCCATGCTCCTTTGGGCGAGACGGCACATCTCGCATATCGCAAGGAGGAAGCGGGGGTAGACCTCGTCGGGACATTCGGAGTCCAGGAGGGAGACGAGGTCGGCCACAGGGTCCGTCCTCTCGCCAGTGCCTCCGCTGCCGCCGATGGCACCCGAGGAATCCATCTGGGAGAAAGAGGTGGACGTCCGCGACGCCCACTTCCGTCCCATTTCTCCCCCACCAATGCCTTCCTCGAGCGGAGGCACGACGATCCGCTCCGCCCCCCCCTCGGCCCTCTCCCACTCCGCCTCCAGCAACACGTCCCCCTCGGTGGGCTCGGACCCCACCAGACGCTCGAGCGTTCCCGCGAGCCACACCCCGAAAGACTTTGCGCTCCCCTGCACGGCGAGCTTGACCACGGCCGAGTCCACCGGCGCTGCTGCGGCCCTTCCATCGCCCTCGCCGTCCGTGGGTCGCTGCAGCGTGGCGCGGATGAGGTCGTCGGCCATCTGCAGCCCGTCCGAGAGGGCGACGTTGGCGAGCTGCACCATTTCCACGAGCGACTTGTCAGCACCCCCTTCTCCATTCTCCCCTTCCTTGCCCTCCGACTCCTTGTTGGAACCAATCACCTCCTCCACCAACGGAGCCAGGCATTCCCTGACCACGGCATCCCTCAATCCCTCGAACTTGGCGGCCACCCTCCTCCTCGCCAGGGACTCGGCCAATTCCACCGCCCCATCGACGAGGCCCGAGGCGAGGTCGGCGTCCAGCCCGACCTCGGGGAGGGCGAGCCCGCTGGCCAGGGCGCGCACGGACCGCAGGAGGTGGGATAGGGCCAGCGACACGCGGCGGAAGCTGTCGTCGTCGTCATCCTCGTCTTCATCGTTCCCACCGGCCGTTTTATCGCCGGCCTCGCCCCACTCGATCAGCAGGCCGCCGGCCCTCGCCAGGAACTTGTCGAAGTTGCTCGTGACGAACTTCGCCAGCATCTCGCGTTCGGCGTCGACGTCCTCGTCCCCGCCCACGAAGGACACGCCGAAGAGCGTGGCGGATTCGAGCATCCCATCCAAGAACGAGAGGGGGAGCTCCCGCTCCTTCTTCACGTCCGCGGCCTCGCCCTTCTTGCCCCCACCTCGAGCCGGGGTGCCCGGCGGGGAATCCGCATCGGCATCGGCGCTCGCCGACCCCCCGTCGAGGCGCTCCCTCAGCAGCCTCCCGCACGCGGCGAGCGCGAGGCCCTGGCACCGTCCCCTGTCGAGCCCCGGGCTCCTCGGCGTGGGATGTAGCATCAGCAACGTCCCCGCGCACTCGAATATCTCCGCGACGCTCCCGGGGCTGGCCTTGGTGACGTCGTCCAAAACATAACTCCCGCTCCCGACGTCTTCGCCGCTCCACTCGACCAACCTCCCGGCCAAATCCCGTCCCATCTCGTGCAGTATCTCTCCGCACTCCATCTCGATCCTGCCCAAGCTCTCGAATCCCTTCGAGTGCCTCCCCAATATCTCCGTGGCGGACGCGTGATCGCGGGCCGCGGCGCGATACCTCCCGTCGTCGATGTGACCTCGCATCGTCTTGGGAAGGCTCAGCAGGGCGTCGAGGCGGGTGAGGAGTCGCCGTATCCGGAGCTTTTCGGCCACGGCCTCGCGGGAGGCGCGCAGGAGACTTTCGGTCCGCGAGGACGCGAGGCGGATGCGCTCCATCCCCGAGACGAGACGATCCAGGCCGTTGTTGTCCCCTCCCCCCCCACCTCCTACCTCTGCGCCATTATTAACGCCGCCTTCCCCCTCTCCCGAGATGCTCCCGACGTTGGTGCCTATGCTCCTTATGGCATCGGTGGCATCTATGAACTTCGAATAGTTCTCGTAAACGAGAGTCTGCATGGTGGAATCGAGGCTGCGTATGTCGAGCGCCAATCGCTCGTTGGTCTCCAACAGCGTCGCGCAGTTCGAGTGCGCGATGTGAGACAGCGCGTGACTCTTGGGATCGAACGAGGGGGAGTCGAGGTCGGATTTGGTGGCGGTGAATGGGCGGGATATTTGGGAGGGATGGAGGGATCGCGGTCTTGTGGGTGCGGATGGGGAATCGTCGTCGTCATCGTCGCCCTCCGACCTTTTGGATTTTCTCCCCGCGCCATCGCCTTCGCCGGTTAAGTCGTCGTCATCGTCGCTGTCGTCGCTCTCGCCGTCGTCGGCCCCGTCGGCATCGTCTCCATCGTCGTCGCCGTCGTCGTCGCCGGGCGTGGGGGGACTGGCCCCATAAAAACTCTCGAGCAATTTCTTCCTCACGAGCGCCTCGCGATCCTGCTCCGGACCGCCCCGTCCGCCGGAGGTGGCGAGGAAGTCGTCGTCCGAGGAGTCCGACGACGAGGAGGAGTAGGAGGCGGAGCCCACGGAATCATCGTCGGCCATGGTCGGTTGTCGGATTTTTGTTGGCAACGGTCGGTGGTGCATCGTGAATTCGACGTTTCAAATCTGGGCATTGAAATTGGTCAGCTTTTGAAAATGACCGACCGTTTCCATTGAGATTGAGAGTCTTTCTGTCGTCCCTCGAAGAAACAAAGGACACAAAAAAATATTCAAAGCTGCGCCGCAAGGTACCATAGGTATGGTGTCGGTATTGCTCTCTCCACAGATGGAATCCGTGACATACCCTACCCCCCATGAGATTTTGAGGTGTATAATTATACACCTTACTTTCAAGAGTGTCGCAGTACCTCATTCTGGCCTCTCCATGGCCCAAGTAATGCTACAAACTACTAGAGTATGGGTCCTAAACCTAAACCAAATCCAAATGTCTGTTGCCCCCAAACACGTTCGGGCACTTGGATCCAGGTGTGATAGCCTGCCGAAGTTGGACAAGCAAAAAAGGCCGATTTTGAGCTAAAGTGTATAATTATAATTATGCACCTTACATAAGGTGTAGAATTATACACTTTAGCTGAAAATAATGTGCGTATAATTATAATTATACACCTTACCTAACAAACGCTAACAACACAAAAAACAAGAGTTTGTTAGTGACTACTAGGCAAGGGGTGATCTACCCTATCTCAGCAATGGGAAGAGACATTATAAATGAGAAACGTGTTACGGAACTATGCCAAGAATATGCATGACAAAGTCTGGGATGATGACAAAAATGCATCGGCTCGGTGTAGCGGATCGTTTTGTTAGCATTTGTTCATTTTTTGCACTCGTAAATCGCTCGTAATGCCTTTTTTAGCCCTTTCCCACCAATATTCATGTGCAATATGGGAATCCATTGGCCACGGGAGACCACTATGGCACTGTTTGTGTTTGTTTGTTTCATGACAAAATATTAGCGGTGTCAACTGTTTTGGGGCGACTTATTTTGCGTTTTGCCCGTTTTGCGGAAATAACAAGGGAAGTCACCTAGCAAAAACTTTGCATGCTCACGTAGCCGCCCCAGGTCAATACTATGAGTCTGTGAGTAAACCCAGGCCACATTGACCCCAACTAAGTGCAAAATAGGTTTAGTATGNGGCCAATACTATGAGTCCGTGAGTAAACCCAGGCCACATTGACCCCAACTAAGTGCAAAATAGGTTTAGTATGGTTCGTGGCACCCACGGGGCCGTAGTTACGGGAGGAACAAAGAAGCGCCAAAAATGGCTGTAACGTGTATAATTATACACGTTACGGCTTTTTCGAAAATCGTCGAAAATAGCTAACGTGTATAAGTATACACCTTAGGTCGTGGGGGGCTAGCTAGCTACTTTACATGCAATGGTATGTAGGTAGGTAGAGTAGCTATCCGAGCGAGGTACATACATATTATGTACGGTACATCGAACATACATACCTACATACCTATGTACAGTACATAGAGCGCGCGCGCGCTCTATCTCACATTTTTGGCGGGCATGCTCGTCGTACAACTGCCCTGAACACCGATATCGAGAAGGTCAAACATTAGGTCAAGCATGCCCCGTTCACGCCGCGTTCTAATAACGAAGACGTTCATGAGATGGTTTGTAATTAGAATGGCGTTCAATGTCTCACATGGGCAGCCAGATTGCGCCAGCCGATCGGATGGTATCCAACGCCGAAATGAGCGCTGCAAACAGCAACGAGCGACGAGGCCCACTTGGATAGCAACACATTCCCATGGCCACAACGGCGAGCAATGCCGCATCCCCAACTGGAAGTCTCAAAAATTTCTTGATGGATCCGTGCATGATCCTGATCCAATAGAGTAGGGTGCTATTGCGATTTGCTGTCTCACCATCGATCGGTCCCGCGGCTCTGCCACACTGATTGATCCACAGAACTGACCGCCGCTCCATTCTGGCATCGCCCATCCTCGAATGATAGGAGAACGCGTCTACTAAGTTTCATCATGTCGGCCACCTGGTCCGACGCCAGCATTAGCCAGAACCTGCTGGATCCGCAGCAGGAGGATAATGGGGCGTCAACTCTCGCGTCAACCTCGAAGCATCCCCTTGACAGGGTAAATCATGCCTTGCCGAGTCTCTCCAGCGCAATGGACGCGTCGACGACGTTTTCATATCGCCCGATCTCCGTGAGAACGAAGTATGGCGACGTTGAGTCACTAGACGAAGTGAATCATTCATTGAAAGGTGCGACTTCAGTTCGTGACAGTGTTGGCCAAGTGCTGCCGTCGATGGATGAGGCGATTCACCCATTTAACAGTAGCAGCCGCCCCCTACAGCATCGGCGGCGAAAAGTCCTTCCTCATCGTGAGCTATTGAATGAGAAAGAGCAGCAGCGGCATGATCCAGGGATCGGCCTAAGCAGAGTAGGACAACAGCATCATCAGAGGCAACGTGATCTAGCTTCCATGCCTACCACCACCAATTCCACCGAAACGATTCCCACTCAAACTACACGCAGGGCAGTTAAAGATTGGTTTAGCAACGACTTTGGTGCCAGCCAGCGCAGTCTTGTTCCTGCTCATGGCTTTGAGACGTCTGAGCAACGCCCCGGGCATCAAACGAAGCAGACGACACAGCAGCATCAAACAAATTCTCTCTCATCGTTGCACCACCAGGCGAAACAGACGAAACAGCAACAAAAACAAAAGCAGCATCGTGCAAAGCCCCTGTTGCCATTGCACCATCAAGTATCGTCTGTTCCTGACAAAGCGCTCACCACGACTAGCAGAATCCGATCAGATCATGCACAACAAGCTCCAGGTACCCATACATACCTGTACCTTGCCACTTTCATCGCATCTTTGGTATGTGTCTCTTCTCTGTCTCTCAACACACCATCACTGCTACGAACGACTGCAGAGAGACTTGGGCTAGCGTTCACAGGTACTTCCGCAATATTATCACTCCTAATGTTTGGAGTGTTGAGGTATGGTCCTAGCAGAAGGATCATGTCCCAGCCAATGTTTGTTGAGGTTGCCAATTTGGGCACGCTGGAGTTCAAGAGCTTGGCGTGTATGTCCTCTGTTTTCTTCTTAGGGTTATGGGTCATGATCGCAGTCATAGTCATGTTCACACCCTCAGAAGATATCAGCACGACAGCCGATGGGAAAGAGATTTGGAATGCCAACCTGTACTTCGGGACGTGGTTTGGTCTCTTGTCGAGCTGCTTTGTATTCGCGGATAGGTGTGTCATGGCACGTGAACCTGATCTGGACTCTAGCGGAAGACGACGTATAGCGAGGGGGTGGATACTAGTGACATTCTTCAGCTTGGTTTTAGCAGCAGCCAGCACTTCGATGTTGCTCGGGCCCGCGTGCATGGCTGCCCCTGCAACTGCTGCAACTGAAGATTCTGTCATGTGTGCGAGGTTGCCTTTTGGCGTCGTCTTTGGTGTGTGCGGAGTATTCTTTGCAGCTTTGCAAGCTGTCGCCAAGGCTCTCCAGTCCCGCCGCCAACCAAGGATGCCCACGACGAGCAAGATGTCTTCCCTTCTCAGCGCTCTAGCGCTTTTTGCTTTTGCAGCCAACACTGTTTTGACTACTGGGATTGCCTCCTCTTGGAATGAACCTCCAAACATCTACTTCACGAGCTGGACGTGTCTCGGACTCAGCCTACACCTGGTGATGCTGCATGTGGGGATGTGGAGCAGAAAACCTACGGTCCAGCATGAAGAAGGTCATCCAGTAACCTCCAAGAAAGGGTTGATTGAGCCTGATAAACATATGGCAAATGTTCAGGCAGTGCGAGGATCCTTCTTTGCTCAGCCACACTACATTCCCATCGAATACTGCAGTCCCCGGCAACCTCCAAAGCGTAGTTCCACAGTTGCTACTGATGAGACCTCAGTGTCGTCGTCTTCCTCCTCATCGTCGTCGTCTTCAAGTGATTCATCCACCTCCTCCTACAGCTTCACGTACTGCGACGAAGAAGAAGGAGCCGCAACAACATCTTCTGGATCAACTACAAGCAGCCAGTCAGACTCATCAAAAATGGAGAGTGGTGGAGGTTATGAAAGCGATGGTGGAAACAGCGGCCCAAGCACACTCAGTGGTCCCTCGACATTAAGCGCAAGCGACGAAAGTAGCATCTTCACAGCACCTCCAAAGTATCAGCCTTATAGACTATATTCTGGACACAAAGAGCAAGCGAATCCAGCATACACAATGATGCAGAATAGCGGTGCCCATCATTCATCTATGATGACTGGACTTCCCAGGCCCCCACCACATTATACTCTGGGGTCAATGCTGAACCACTCGCAGGGAGCACCTGAGACTTCGTCACTTCCCTCTTTCAAGCGGCCAGACCCCGAATGCAGGGATGAATATAACCTCAAAAATGCATCTCAGAAGGAGGAAATTAGGCCAACGCGAAACAATGTTGACATCAAACAGCCGAGCTCCAGGAATGATTCTGCTGCCAAGCTGGAGCCACCAGCACGTCGGTGGCAACCTCCTCCTCCTCGTGGTCGTCCAGGACAGAAAGAGTTGCAACAGCAGAGACTACCACCAACTCAGAACAGTCAAAGCAGACAAGCCGCTCCCGACAAGCAAGTTCGTGGGAGGACGCGTCAGCGGAGCCTGCCTCGGAGTGCCCCTAGAGATGCGGGCGGTCGTTTTCTAGCAGCGTCTAAAACCATGGGTAATCCTCGTGAGAGTGTCAGAGAGAGTATCCATTTGCCTGCAAAGAAACAGACATCTCTAGCCGAACGAAGACGAACGACAGAACCTCCGGAAATGAAGTCGTCTAGCATGTCAGGTTGCAGTCAGAAGTCACCCTGTCGCTCATCCTCGTCCCCGCCATCATCCTCATCCTCATCCTCATCCTCATCCCCGCCATCAAGGACTGGCAATGAGTCGCCCAAGCTTGATCAAGAAGCAGAGGAATCTCATGTTGACACCAAACCATCTCACCCACCCCCACCCCGTGTCAACAGCCAGGATTCACTGGAAGAAGTTCGCCGTTTGGATGCGCTGAGGTTGGAAGAGGAAGAAATGTTCATGTGGCTGAAGACATCATCATTCTACGACGATAAGGCCCGACAGCGCAGACAGCGCCGGGAGAGTCTATTCAAAGGCCCCATCGATATCAGAGCAATGGGATTAGAGACTTTGCAGCAGCATCGCCAGCAGGAAAAAATGGTAGACGAGGGGACAAGGCCAAAGGGGGGTCAACTTGACGCCCAGTTTCCAAATGCTAAGGCGAAGGACCTGCCTGACAATCATGACGACGAAACTAAAGCAGCACTGGCAGCAGCCAAGGCAAAGCAGACAGAATTCTTTCGCGGGCAACACCAGAAAAAAGGTCCTAAAGACTGGGAAGCCATTCTGGCATTGGAGATAACTAAGGCAAAACTAGCACAATCGGGGCATGACGCCATTGGCGATGCTGAGCAGAAAAGGAGCCGACGATCGGCTCCAGCTAAAATGCTGCAGGAGGCCAATGGTGATTTGCCCCCTCAGGAGAGACCTCGAAATGGGGAGGCAGCGTCCCCTGAGAGGAGTCCAGCATCATTAAGTGATTACAGCAGTGACTCTGAGTTAACGAAGTCTCCAAGCCAAAGCAGTACGGCTACAAGATCTCCATTGGAGACAGAGGAGGATGTTGTGGGCAAGATACCGCAGGACAGGGACTGGCAGGTGTTGGTTTCTAAACATATCACCGTGCCATCTCTTTACAGCGACATAAGTAATGTTTCAGAGAAAGGTCAACAGGCCATCCAACATACAAGCCTTCCAGGTGTGAGTAGAGGTGGCAAGATGGCTGAGAGTACCTCCTCATCCTCATTTTCTTCCAACGCCAGCAAAGGGCCACCAACCATTTCCTCTGTATCTACCACGAGCAAGGGACCACCCACGCTTAGTGACTATGAATCTTTTCCGGAGGATGTGCGCATGCCTAATTTGAATAGGCTACGGCGCAATGCCAACAACAATGTCAAGAAAGGGCCCATAGGAAGAGGCCTTAGTGGCCACTCTGTCGCCGATGAGAGCGCAGAAGAGCACGAGCTGAATGCTGAGCAAGAAGATCAGGAGCAGCTACCTCCAACCAACATAAGGGACGTGACAAGTTTACCATCTTTTTTTGACCAGATTGATACCAACCATGATGGAGTGATAGATAGGGATGAAATGATGGAAGTATTCCACCGTAAACTTGGTGTTGACCTTACGTTACGTGAGGTAGATCGTTTGTTTGCAATCCTTGACAACGACGGGGATGGAAAGGTAAGAAGAGACTTCCCACTCATTCTTTCTTGGAATAAGGTTGTGGTGGCAGGAGGGACATGTGCTACTCTCAAATCAACGCTCATTTTTGATATCACATTTGCCTTTGTTTGCAGATTGATGTTGCAGAATTCGAAGACTGGTGCATAAAAAACCTCAGCAATGAAGCTCCAGGTCGACGTATCAGGGATGATCACTGGAGCAAAGGAGTACACGGCCAAACACAGCACACCCAGTCAGTCATGAACAAATGCTCAGATAACAACAGAGAGCAGTCACCCCGACGGCATGTCAGCTTTTCTGATGCTGTGAGCACTTCAATTGCTAAGGATGGCATAACAAGGAGTTCAGGTCCTCGAGGTAAAGCTGACGAGAAATCAATGCCCTCAATCAGGGCCATTCAAGGAGAAACGAGACAAACGAGACAAACGAGACAAACAGGATATACTTCCAAAGCTGCAGACTCCGAATCAAGATCAAGCGAATTATCAATCAGCTCTCGTACTGCAAAGGGCACCCAGGACCAAAGCATAAATGACATGGTGAATGACGCACTGCGACAAGCGCTAGAACTGAAGAATAGGCATGACACAATGCGCCTGGAAACACATGCTGCCAAAAGGACAACGACAACTTACGATGATGTCATGTTGATGGCATCAAATAGTAGCAGTAGCGACAATACCAGTGTCGCCACACGTGAGCCGAGCCCAGAGAGCGATCAGCAGGTCGGCAGCAGTACAGAGGAAACTGTAGACCAAGACAGTGGCAACGAAATAGTCGATGAGATGATTGCAGAGGCATTACTGTATGCAAAAGACGCTAGGGCACGCCGCACAAGATCAAGTGCCAAAGGTGAGCCCTCAAGCTTTCACAGCACCCGTACTGGCCGGAGCGGGGGAGGTGCAAGTTTGCACAGTCACTATAGCCAGGGTGGCAGCAATGATGAAGACTCCGATGAGGATTTATATCCATATGGATGTTGATTAGAATATGAGGCAAGCAGTCAGCCTCGCGAGGTAACGAGGGATCTCTTGCTGGAATACTGGAGCATTAGCACAGTCAAGCTCTGAGATGGTCTCGAGGGTGCGGGCTAGAGAGACATCGGCATGAGTCTCATCTTATGAAGACTTCGACTGGAATAAAATCGTACGAGAGTCAAAGGAAACAGCAGGGAAAGTGCCAGTATGTCGCCGTGTGTAGCGATAGCGGAGACCATCTGAATGCAGGAGTAAACACGTGTTGAGTTGTGTGGAGAATGATCGGAATCTCCCACCATTGAAAACAAAGCCCCATGAGCCCACACATCGAACAGCTTCTCCACGGGCTCTCCTGGACCGATGACTCCCAGCTGCTGGTTGGACCAAAACACAGCTCTTGAGCTATGAAGGAGCTCGAGCCAGTAGAGTGCCGTGTGCCGGACACGGCTGCACGGTCCTCGTCTGCAGTACCATCTCCCACAAATCTGCGATAGGTGATGGGGAGCCTCCTGCGAAGGTTGTGCTCACGTAGGAGGCGGCGAGGAGGGCGCCTTCAAAAGAGTCGTCGCCTACCTGATAAAGCTAAATCGTGTTATGCAAGAATGATTCTGTTGCTGAAAATGAGCGTCCTGGCCTAGAGTGTATTTCCATGACTTCAAAGCGTTGATCTTGGTCCAAGAACGGCAGCAGCCTTTACGGCAAACGAGGGAGCTTTTGCACCATACATATCACTCAGACGGTGGCAGTGGCGTTCCTGGTTGAAGAGCTTCTCGTAACGGCATCTGCCATGTAGAAGGAGCAGAAATTAACATAAACGTGAGAACAATTATATCGTGTCCAGTGTGGACGAGAACTGGATGCTCTGTGAATCTATTCTCATCGTGCCACAACTCACCTGTGAAGATACAGTTGGGAAGACTGAGGTCTCGCATCCAACGTAGAAATTCTTCCATGGAACAGAGGCAGATGCAGGGGCTCCCAATCCTTGTGGATTTTCCCCAACATGCTTGTCAATGCAATACTTTTGACGTGCGTCGGCTGAGACGTCGTCGGGGATAGATCTCAGCTTCCACAGGTTGGTCTGGTTTGAAGTCAAGCCATGAATGTTCCCGAAGTGCACCATCGGACGGAGCGGGGGGATGCTTTTGCGACGCCGACTGCGGTTTGCGTGCTCCGTTGTCCTGCAGGAAGCCTGGATCGTGTATGCGCATGAAAGGAAGGCGGAACGCGGCGAAGCATATCCGAGAGATCCCTTGTTCGTCACTGATTTGTGCGACGAGTATGTCTTTGCTCGCGTTCCCAGATGGACGAAGGTTTCGCTGGTGAAAATGGTCGCCGTTGTCCTACGCGGAGCCTGGATCGTCTATGGGTGCATGGAAGGAAGACGGAACGCGGCAAAGTATACTTGAGAGAGCTCTTGTTCATCACTGATTTGTGTGACGAGGATGTCTTTGCTCTCGTATTCCTCTCTAGATGGACGACGGCTTCGTTGGTGGTGAATAGCGAAGAGGCGTTCGATCCGAACACCTTGAACTTGAACGTTGTGATGAGGCAGAGTGCGGCACGCAAGGGAGGAGACAGGCCTCCATAGGCATGGGGTGAGCATGGGGTCAGCGTGCTTGGAATTGCCAGGAGTGCGGGGGGTGGCATAGGGTGGGTCGCATGTGGTCGCATCATGTCGGACATGTATCATCTACCATACGACCTACAGTCAATCCACAGTGTTTCTTACACATAGTGTTTCCGACACCACAGTGTTTCAGACAGTCAAATCGGCTGACACGGCTTTTGGCGGGAACGAGAGACGGCATGTTTC
>JALLBE010001370.1:0-10746 GCA_036939795.1 Thalassiosira mediterranea | reverse complement strand
AATGATGGTGATGGTGAACAATAATTCTCGCTGATGGTCCAGTTCACTTGGTAGCTCTAACCTTCTCCGAAGCTTGGATTGTGAAACAATCTCTAGAAGATGAAACTTCTTGCGACAGCATGGCCACTGCTGTTCCCGCCAAAATGTGGCCGACATAAAGAACTATTCGTCATATTCACTAAAGAAAATATTCCCGCAAATTTGAATACATCGCTGGTTGATTCGACTCAAACAAAACTCCGCTTCCGTTAGTTAGGAGTACAACTTCATTTTCAATGGAGGAATTAATATGATAATATATTTAGGCCGTTTGAACGAACTCCTTCTCAAAAAGTATGGCTACATATTCCACATTTGGGAATCCATATTGTTCTCGTAATTATGGCCAGCGGAACGCCAATTATGGTCCCTTCCATTCGCATTTTACCTGTTTGAAAGAATTTGAACCATCCATTTCTCGCTGTGTGAATCGCTTCTTTCGTACAAAAGTCCGACAAGGATGACGTTTCATGCCTATAACTTTGATCCCGGATCATATCTGGACTTGCCGCCGCCCCGTCACACCCTTCCGAACCGCCACCACCCACTGCGGCGCTCCCTTGCTTTTTTTCGACCCACCTGCCCGAAAGCAATGGCAATGGAAAAGTTCGGGGAGATGCAACGCACGTTGTCAACGCCATTCATGAATACACAAGACGTGCATGCACAGGGTAACATAGAGTCTCGATTCTGCGCAGCAATAGGCTGAACTATCAATTCAACATAAGCGTTGGTACCCAGCACCCCCGGGCTCCCATCGGCATCGTCCATAAGCTCGAGGACGTCACCAGTGATACAATCGAATAAATTGATCGAAACGTCAAGAAGATGAGGAACAGATCCGGTCTCACCGTGGCGGTGACCGCCGCCGCCGTCACCACGATGCTGATCGCGTCGCCGACGTCGGCGGAGGTCGTGACTTCGCCGTTGAGCCATCACAAGCGGCACGGGGTGGTCAACCCTCTCCACGCGGCGGAGGAGCCTCGCAGCCCGGCTCTCAGGAGACTGGGTGAGTTTCGATGATTCGATGAGGACTTCGTTTGCAATATGCAGTGTATGGGTTGATGGCACAAGGATTTCCGCATGTTCTGACTGATCACTCCTTCCACGAATTTTGCAGATGATGCCCTCGAGACAAAAGCACCGGTCCCGGCACCCGTCCCGCATCCGAAGTCCAAGCCCCCTCCCAAGAAGCACCACAAGCACGCGCCCGCCCCCGCTCCTGCCCCCAAGGAGGACGAGGGAGAGAGCGTCAGTGGGGGTGGCGGCGGAGGCTCGTCTTCTGGCGGTGGCTCCTCCTCCGGTGGAGGGTCTTCCTCTGGTGGAGGATCCTCCAGCGGTGGAGGCTCGTCTTCTGGGGGTAGCTCCTCCGGCGGCGGCTCCTCTTCTGGAGGTAGCGGAGGCTCCTCCTCTTCCGGAGGCTCGGATGCCACCGTAGCAGGTGTCGGCGGTGGCGGAGGAGACACGGGCTCCGATTCCCCCCGAGTTGGCCCCTCCTCCGAGGAAGAATCCCATCCCAAGGCCAAGTCCATCATGACGATGGTCTCCAGTGCCGTGGGCGTGGGTGTTCTCATGGCCGGAATCGCCGCCGCCCGCCGCGGACCCGGCGAGGACGAGAACGACGACCACAAGCTCAAGGGTAGCGTGAAGGATCGCATCACCAAGTTCAGCCATATGGTGGAGATTACTAGTCGAACGAGCAGCCAGACGAGCGGCGGTAGCGCCAGGAGTGGTGGCAGCAAGAGGAGCATATTGACGAACAAGCAGAGGAGGGAATTGAGGAGGCAGCTCGGCAGGCAGAAGAGCGATCGACTGAGGAGGTTGGAGAGCGACATGAGCGTGGATTCGTACAGCATGATGAGCGACAATGAGACCAGCCCTGCCACGATAGGCTCAGGAATTTCCATCGTCTGAGTTGATTCAGTAAGAGAGGCGAGGAAACATCGCCGAGTATATGTTTTGTAGTGCAAAATGCAGATTTAAGTTTATAGAGATTAGAATCATAAATAACCATTGTACAAGCTCTCATTGCAGCTCAGATTATGCTACATCTCTTCAAAATGAACGGTCGAGTTATTCTTATGATATGGCCTCAAAGCTGAAAAGGAAATGGAAGGGGGTGCATTGTATGGATAAGTTCTCGCATGGATGGGGGCTGGAGGAATCCGTGTTTTGACTCAGTTGGGGTTACTGCTGTGGGTGTGAGGTTGGTATAGATGCTGTTTAACTATTGCAGTCTGCTGGGAAGCGCGGCGGCCATATCTCCTTCCTACTGGCCATGTTCACAGTCAATCTAGAAATATGATAACTCAATCAGTTTGAGTGATATAGTTTGTCGGTTCACA
This sequence comes from Thalassiosira mediterranea, assembly GCA_036939795.1. NCBI lineage: Eukaryota > Bacillariophyta > Thalassiosirophyceae > Thalassiosirales > Thalassiosiraceae > Thalassiosira > Thalassiosira mediterranea. The sequence continues at coordinate 8,362 of JALLBE010001370.1, read as the reverse complement.
AATAAGATGTTATTGTAGTTATTCGCACATATATGTCCTCTTCAAACCATGTTTGGTGCCAAAGGCAAATCGTGTACAACAGCTCATAGTGTAAGTATTCGGCCAGATAGGCAGGCACTTATCCTGAGAGCTATGGAGAAGAGGATGGACATACGACAGTATTGTCTGGTATTCTTGAGAAGAAAGTTCCACCCATGATACTATCCCTGATGCCTAAACGAATCATTGATTTCATCTCCATCTCATCTTCACCCGGCTCCAATGAGACATAAATGGCCGTGTGGACCTTGGAACATGTGAGACCGCTGGGGCAGGGGTCCAGTACATTGACGACATCATAGATGATCACATGGGCTGAATGAACGCTGTCAGCATGGTGATGCTCGTCATCCAGGATATCGGCCACCACACCTTCTGTGGCCCCTGCCAGGCCCTTTTTGATGGTCACGCCGTCTCTGCCTTCCATTATGTCCTCTCCGGTCACACCACACTCAGATGAGATCCTGTATGCGAAATCAATCCTTAAGATGTTTGGAGATTCGACAGACTCAGCTGGTGCTGAGTCATTAGTTGACTCGGCTGGCGTCGAGCCACCACTCGTCCTCGCTGTGACGGGCGAGCCAGTTGGTGCTTTCGAAGGTGAAATGCTAGGGCTAGATGTTGGTGACTTGCTAGGGCTATTCGTGACAGGAGAGGCAGAAGGTTCTCTTGAAGGGGAGCTGCTAGGGTTGTTGGTGGGGAAGGCAGGGCTTGCTGTAGGGAATTCTGTCGGGCTGTTTGAGCTGTCCGAAAAGTCGTCAGCTAACTCTATCAACAAGAGAGGCTTTTCGTTGGGGGGAGGAGTTGTCACCCCTCCACTTGCAAAAAGATCTGTTTCACCACCTAGGAATGGATAGCTAGAATCAACACAGGTGTAGTACGGTGCTGGCTGTATTGGTATGTAGACGCAAGAGGATGGGGGGTGGCAGGTGATCTCGCCACACGGAGTGCCAATTTCTTCTGAAGAATCTTCGGTTTCGAGCTCAGATGCTTGGTCCATGGCGGACGTAACTGTCGATTCCACGTAATCGGCGGGGTCGTAGCAATAATCGCTTGTCCTCCGCCCTAAAGCGCAACATCCCGGCACCGGTTCGAGGGCGGTGTAGGGTGTGCCGCCCCCTCGCTGGAAACACTGGAGATTTCCTTCGCAGTCTGAATCGGTGCTACAATCAGCCTCGCACTTAGCGAGCTGTCCAGTCCTCGGGGACCCTGTGATGAAGTTGAGGTAATCATCTGGCACCCTCGCACAATGGTCTATTCCGCCGGGCGAACCAGAACATCCAGGGACAGTAAATGGCCCATTGCCATAAACCTTGTAACAAGTGAGGCCGGCCTGAAGAGCAGAGATATCACAATGAAACAAAGAGGAGTTGAGACATAAAAATAAGGACACAATCAAAAGAAATATGAGGATCATCCTACCTGACAGCCGAGAGAGGTGCAGTCTCCTTCACAGTTACCCAGAGGCCCTGTTGCACCATCGGAAGCAGTTGGTTGCAATGCAGGTAGTGAAGTTGGAGGAGGATTTCCAGATGTCGGGCAGTCAAGCTACGAGATCAAATCGCATGAAAATGTTAATCATGAGCACAAACAAGTGAGAAAGAGGGCAAAAAGTTGAGTGCATCCATTCCTATGTTCTGATTGCAGTGGTAAACTCACAGCAATGGCGCTGTTGGTAGGCCGGTTGGTCGGGCTTTCGGTAGGCCTGTTGGTCGGGCTGTCGGTAGGCCTGTTGGTCGGGCTGTCGGTCGGGCTATCAGTTTTGGGACTGGCTGTGGTCAGGGTTGTTTGACTCACACTGGTGGGGGTATTGGTGATGGGACTTGCAGTGGGCAAAGGAGTGGGGCTTGACGTGGGTGAAGGAGTGGGGCTTGACGTGGTGCCTTTGATTGGACTCGTCGATGGGCGCCATGCTGGAGAATTTTCGTCGGGACCCTTCTGCGATGGCTCGTGGCTTCCTCCATCGGAAGATGTCTTTCCTGCTTTCCCAGATGAGTGAACGTCACCATCTCCCGAAGAGTACTTTCCACTTTTTCCTGAGGAGGAATGACTCCATGATGGCATCGAAAGGGATACAGATCCCCATGATTTTCCACTCTTGCCTGAAGAGTGCCAGCTCATTTCCCATGAGGAACCATTCCATAATTTGCTAGTTTTTCCATGAGTATCCTTGCTGGTCTCGTCATCTAAATGCCACTCACCCTTCCAGGACTTCCCACTTTTCTCAGTAGAATGAGTCTCGTAATGATGGTGCGAGTGCTCGCCGCCAGAGTGCCAGTGCCAGTAACCGCCTCCACTCCAGTACTTGTCACTCTTCCCCGACGAGGAAGAGCTCCAGGACATGGAGGACTCTCTGCTCGACGATGAGCTTGATGAGTGCCATTTACCCTCCATGTGAGAGGTCTTGCCAGCCTTTCCGGAAGAGGAGCTGCTCCACCAGGACATGGACCCTCCGTCATCCCATGATTTTCTGCCTTTTGAGGAGGAAGTCTTGCTGGACTTCCCAGTGGACGTCTTCCCTGTCTTTCCAGAAGAGGAGCTGCTCCACCACGACATAGAGTCAGGCGATGCCATGTCACCATGAGATGGGCTCCACCAGAAAGTGTAATCGGCCGACGATGACCCACTGTCCTCCCAAGATTTGCTGCCTTTCGCAGAGGAAGTCTTGCTGGACTTCCCAGTGGAGGTCTTGCTCGCCTTTCCAGAAGAGGAGCTGCTCGACCATGACATGGAATCATCCCCAGACGAACTACTGCTCCACCAGGACATGGCGTCAGACGAGGACCCACTGTCCTCCCAAGACTTGCTACCTTTCGAGGATGAGTGCTTTGCAGACTTTCCAGATGTGTGCCAGTGATCCTCCTCTCTGTCTGAATGCCACGCGATCTCTCCAGAAGATGGACCGCTCCACCACATCGTAGGATACGATGTGGGCGGACCAGCGTCTTCCCAGGACTTGCTACCTTTAGTGGAAGAGGTTTTGCCCGATTTTCCAGAGGAATGCCACTCTCCATCTTTGCTCGTCGAGTCGGACGAGGAGCTCCATGACATGGAATCGGAATGGGGCTCTCCACCTTCCCACTGTTTGCCGCCCTTTGACTTGCTAGTCTTGGCAGATGAGGCCTTGCTGGCCTTCCCAGATGACTCCCACTTATCTCCACCAGATGGTGGGCTGCTCCAAGACATAGTATCGGATGGGGGGTGCCCTCCCTCCCACGTGCTGTCGCCCTTATCAGAAGACTCCTTGTCAGCCTTTCCAGATGAGCGCCAGTCACCCTCTTTCGAATTCTCACCATCGTCGGCAGAATGCCACGCTGCGCCCTTGTCCTCTGAGGACGAGGAAGTGGACTTGCTGCCCTTGGTGTACTTGTCTGCCTTGGGGTCCATCTTCTCGGACTTTGCTGGGCCCGACCAGGGCATCGACGACGGCCCATCGCCAGGCTTCATCCAATCGATCCCTGGCGACCATTTGTCATCCTCGCTCTTACTTGACTTGCTTGACCCCTCCCATTGCATACTCATGGAGGTAGACTTACTGCCCTTCGCGCACTGTGGTCGGAACATGATGTGCAATATGGTGAGACATTAATAAAACACACAATGGATCCCCACTTGACACCGTCCCATCGAGCTACTTACCTTGCTCGATTTGCTGCTTGCTTTGCTACTTGCCTTGCTGCCAGCCTTTTCGCTAGCCTTGCCGCTAGCCTTGCCGCCAGCCTTCTTGCCCGACTTGGCCTTTCCAGACTTATCACCAGCCTTTTTGCCAGACTTGCCCATACTCATGCTCACGCTCGCTGGGGCCCACTTTCCGTACTTCTCTGACTTGCCACTGCTGCCCTTGCTGGACTTGCTCCCACTGCCGGCCCAGTCCTCGTTGGTGCCACGATCTTTGTCTCCTGGCGGACTCCGCCACGAAGTCATTGTTGGACCTGTTCCTGACCACGTGGTGCTCGTAGTCGAGCTAGGCTCCCACAATCCCCCGGAGCCACCCTCACTCGCATCCTCGCCCTTGCCGTCCATTCTTCTTCCATGCATTGTGGCTTGTTCTTCATCCTTATCCTTGGCCGCTTCGTTCGTGAGCTGCCGAATCAGCCTCCTCCTCCTCAATGGGCCGATGTGTCCTCCTCCAGCCATAACACCTGCACCTGCCAATGTTTCGACGGGTTCTTCGTCCTCCCCAAGCTGACGTACGTGCATAGGCTTGATTTCAACCTCCTCCTCCAGACATGGGTCCTCCTCCTCCTCTACCTCTGACTCGATATTGGGCGGCGCCACGGCCCTGTTCCGGTATGCCTGCACGCCAGCGACTGATCCGGCCGATACACCAGCGACCACCAGCAACCCCGCCAGCAATGCACAGCCAACCTTCAGCTTCCTCCTCGATCCTTTTGTTTCCTCATCGCCGCTGCCAGGCACCAACCCCGCCATTGCAGCGTCGGCGATTCTTCCGGCGCTGCCGCCCGATCGTCTTGACTGCTCTTGCTTGGAAAACTCGTCGTTTGTGTTTTGGACAGACCAGTACGTGGATCCTCCTCCATGGAGGACGGACGAGCCGCCTTCTTCGTTGAGGACAGAAGCGCCGCCCATTCCCAGGACTGAGGTGGAGTCCATTTGTTCCACAGCCGAAACGGTGCCGTTCTCGTCCATTTCGAAGGAGGCGCTCTCCTGCAAGTGGAGGGGGGAATGCAATTCACAGGTAAGTTACTCATTGCTGCACTGAGAAGGAAAAGTGAGAGCCAAGAACCTCATTACTCACAACCCGTAAGTCATACGCATTGTCTATCGGCTCGTTCGTCAAGCTCTTGGCCATCGCCGCAGCGGCCATCTCCCTTTCGGCATCTGTAGGCTCGGGTATTTCGAGGGCGCCGATGCCCTTCCCCAGACACAGGTCGATGTGGCATGATCGACACCAGTCGCAATCTCCGCCTGCCTCGGTCGCATTGTTTTCGTTGCGACGCCTGATGCTGCCGCCAGCTCCGCTCACGGAGAGGGAGGCGGGGTTACCCCTGCTGTTCATGATTGGATCCATCTACTTCCTTATTGTATGTTCAATGAGACCTGCCCTGTCTTTCCAGGCAGCGTCCGCGCTACAAATGACAGCTAGAGGGCTTCTTTCTTCGGAAAATAAAACTCAAGTACCCCTCATGTGCATGTACCATACCATCGAAAGGTGAAGGTTGATGCTTGCATCATTGGAGAGTCTCCGTCGGCGGGTATTGCATCCATTCGGATCGGATGTTGGTTGCGACTGCGGTGCGCCGAGTTTAATGTTCGGGTGCGCCAAGACGAGAGAGATTTATGAACACAAGATGTGAGCAGGTGCGCGTGTCTTGATTTGAAATCCCAGTGCACGGCGCGACTCAATCAAGTAATGAGTATATTTGTTGGTACTGATTCCACATGTTCCTACGTATGATACCTTATTGATTTGATATCGTGAGTTCTCCCCATCCTGCTCGCGCGCGCTGCTAGCTGGTACCAACCAAAACCACACGACATAAACCACAACCTCACATCCGCACCGCCGCATGCAAGGGTCCACCACTATCCCGCACTGCCTGCCGGCCTGGCGTTGAATAAAACCTCACATCGTAGTATGGCATCAACGCGCAGCTGATATCATCACTCGTATGCTCGAGAAGGCCGAAATTTTTGAACAAATTTGAATGAAATTGAAGAAGCGACCTCCTCATCTCGTCTCACCGAGTGGCTGTGGCATCTTCTGATGGCCCTGCTCTTCTCCGGGAGCCTCCTGTGCCATCGTGGCTCGTGTGCGATGCGAAGAAGTCCAGTCGATGACCATAAATCACCGGCTCTCACGTTCAAACATCGTACCCAGTTGTCAAGGAAAATCCACTCCTGCCATCTATCTCAAGCCCTGCTCAAACATCACACCCCTCCCTTCGCGTCGTGATCCAAATTTGATCGAGATAGATCGATCGAGTACAGAGTCCAATAAAAACATGATCGAACGGCTTGTCTTTTTCGTTGTGGCTCTGCTGTCATTATCTATTTGGGAAGGCGACGCCCAGCATTCACTCCGCCAGCCGGTTGACCGATTTGCCGTCCCCGACGCGAGGAGAATCCTTGGTCCTCCGCCGGGTCCAGTGGGATCCGCCCACGACTCTGGATCTAGCTCCGGCTCGAGCTCTGGTTCTTCCAGCTCCGGCGGCTCCGGCTCAGGCTCTGGCTCAAGTACCGGATCTGACTCGGACTCCGAATCGGGCTCTGAATCCGGCTCCGACTCTGACTCGTCCTCGGGATCCATTGTCAAGAGCTGGTTGAGCTCCTTCGGGGGCGATAATGAGAGCGACGGTAGCGTGCAAGAGCGTGACCAGTGGCTGTGGCAGCCCACAGGGAACTCCCTGACTGGTGTCTTCGGTGAAACAAATGTCTGGCCCTTCGTGGCGGTGGCGATGGTAGCAGCTGCAATTGGGGCGGCTTTTATTGTCAGCAGGGTGAGTGCAAAACATGAGATTTGATCGCTAGGTAGTGTGATCATGGACTTGTTGTTGAACCTCACCGCATCTATTTATGGTCTGTGTGTGGTCCTCCTCACACTGATCTGAAAATTTCTCTGGCAAAATCACTGAAGAGATGTCGTGGCGAGGAAGAGGGTATGCCGAAGAGGCGCAGCCGGAGGTGGAGAAAGGGTGGTAGTGCACCCAAGCGCGAGGTCTTCGTGGAGATATCTAGCCTCCCGGTCCGCCCAGAGACGACTACATCCGACTTCGTGAATGAGGAGGGCGCGAGCTATAAACCACCCATTTCATCCTCTTCCTCAGATGGAGGACTTGTCTGAGAGTGTGCATGTTACAGGAAAAGAGGAAGTGCATCCTTGTGACGTGCCTAGAATGTATGAAATCTGAGTGCGAAACACTCTCTCTGTGGTCTCTTCGTGAGACTATTAGGTATATGTGCAGCACCAGTGAGGTGTGGCTGATACGATCACGAGCTTGTTGGGTAGGGGTTTATAATGAGGACTTTAGATGCCTCTTAGCTCTTCCACATTCTGGCAACCCCCATGGAGAGGTCATGATCAACGTAGGCAGCTAGGGAATGCATTTGCGCATTGTGCAAGTGGATAATATTAGAAGAAAGTAAACAGAGCAAGCTGTGTCTGATTATTCCATCGGGAATGTGTGGACATATGTTGCCTATGTGTAGGTTTGTGGTTGTGGGTTGTGTGAACTGGGTTCCACACACATGAATGTTTCCATTGCAGTTTATTGCAGTTGTTACATGAGTGGTGAGGAAGAAGTTTGTGGGAAATGTCCCCAATCCTCAATCCTGGTGATCCCTGGCAGATGATTTGAGTAGCAAGTGTAGTAGAATTAAACTCTTTGAAAGATTTGCGCAAAGGATAACCAGAACATGATTGGGAACTATTTTATTGCTCAATAGTTATGATGCAAAATGACTCAGCCAACATGGTAGACACGTAATATTGGAAAAGATTCAATTTATGTGGCCTCTGAGCAGAGGTCTCTGCCTCTGAGGGCATATATAGTCGTACATCAAGTCTCGACTGCAATATTAGAGTCATGCATTCCTTTGTGATGTTTATTGGCAATTTTCTCAATAGAAAAGACATTGCCATTGCACCCTCCCTTGCCCCACCATAGTACCTCTCTGTGACCTAAAAACTAGTGGTAGGGCTAAACCCATGGTATCGGTCTGTGTGCTCCCTTTTGTTTTGAGGTGAAACCTATTTAAGCAGTGCAACAATCATTGTATACCATCACAGTTCAACGTGTTTTGTATTTGCATCTCCCATGACAGCTCCCGTTACCATGTTTTCCAGTTGTATTACAAGAGGAAGAATCCAGGCAAGTGTACATTTGGAAGATGTTAACAGCTATCTTCCAGGTAAATTCGATGAAGCTGTATCCCAGATAGGGTAGTTAGGCGTAAGTAAGTAGATTAATGCATTTTACATACGTACAATTGGTACACACAAAAAACTGTAGCTGGAACAGTTTGATTGTCGGCATTCCTATGTGATAAAAATGTCGTGTGCTGGTATGTGCTGGTAACTGGGTCAGATGGGCACTTCTGTGTTCATATTCCAGGTTTCCACAGAATCAGCAGGTAAGCAACTGCGGTACCGGTACCTCTTCCTAACCCAGTGGGGGGTACGGGTTGTAATCAATGACGACTTTTTCACTTAGTAAATAGTTCAGTCAAAACTCAGTCAAGGTGACGATGACGGTGACGGTGACAGTGACGATGACGGTGACGGTGACAGTGACGGTGACGGTGACAGTGACGGTGACGGTGACGGTGACGGTGACGGTGACGGTGACGGTGACGGTGACGG
>JALLBE010001369.1:0-10746 GCA_036939795.1 Thalassiosira mediterranea | reverse complement strand
GCAGGCCCAACAGGGTGAGTGGAACATGGTGAAAATGGCCCTATTTTCAGAGTGTATCAGCATTCCAAACGGGGCTGCTGCCTGACAAGCAGGCCTCAGAACTGTCTCCAAAGCTCATCATTGTTTTTTTTCATTACTCTGGTAAGGCTATGATTTATGTTTTTTATTGACTCATTTATTTTCTTAGGATATGATGTAAGTTGTTTGATGAGAATATTGGTACGAGTATCAACAAGGTATTGCATTTCTTTATCATTTTCCCAACCACATACTGGTCCTACTTTTAGATGATTTGTTTGAGGATTACCATTTTTCTCTTGCCGATTTTTGCAGCCTTTATGAGGTGATGTGGCATCATTTGAAGATACTGTAATTGCACGAATCACTTTTTTCAAGTTAGAGTTAGTGTGCTCTGTTGCCATGAAATGTTAGTGCTCTCAGGGTAAATTGTATGGCACTGGTACCCACAGCTCCCTGTGACTCTGTTGCTGCCCCATTGTCCCCTGTACTCGCGAGATAATGTTAATGAGCCATGGCCATGGCCATGATTGGGCTGATGAAGCATCTAGGGGATCCTGCAACTGATACCAAAAGAGACATATCAATCACTTTTAATGCTACATTGAACCCCGGGTCAAAAGAAATGTAGCTGGGGTTGCATATTTGTGACCATATCCATATTAACTACGGCTACGGCTATGAGCTTCGGCTTCATGTTAGCAATCGTAACTGCGCAGATTTTTTGATCCAGCTAGCGATTGAAATAGCTGTGCAAATTGTAAAGCTATGCTCCTTGCCTTTCACCTTGCCATGCATCCACCCACAAATCTTGGGGAGGGGAGCACCAGCTGGCCCTGAATAATCCAAATGCACCATCAGATGGAGTTTTCTGTTCACAACACACACAAAATGGCTACAATTGTTTCGTCGGCGGCCGTGACCGTGGCAGCAGCACCGCCACTCTGACTCTGCAACCCTGAATCAGGACACCTCCATGTTCCCCTGGGTTGGGGCAGTGGATTTAGAATGCAGCACACATGAGAAGAGGTGCCATACCCTTCTTTTCAAGTGAGGGATTTGCTGGCTGCGCCAAGCAGTTTGTTTTAGAGTCAGTTAATTCACAATATGTAGGTAATGATGGTTGGTCCAACGTGGCCCAACATGCTGAGGGTGAAACTGTGAAACGATGCGGCGGTAAATTTGGACAGTGATTTCACAGCGGTATCTCACGTGCGACATAGTACCCATATTGGCGGGTCGTCGATTCGCCAAAAATTTAGGCCCCGCAACCGAGCCACTTCGACAGCATTGAAATCCTCGCGATGAAATCACATGTTATGCGCACGATTTACGGGGCCACTCGAAGCATCAAGCATGGCTACGTTACTCTAGAGGTATGACAATGACAATGATGGCCTACGTGAGTAGATATGAGTATCGTCGGCAAGATATCGGCTATCCCTGTGCCCCTACATTTTGCATCAACTCTCCACTCTTCACATCTATCTCCGCGACGAAGTCGATCGATCGAGGGGGAGCCGGGACCGAGTACAATACATCGGAAGAGACGACGATGGTGGTCGCCGTCCGCCTGACCAAGGAGACCGCGGAGATGATGAGGGCGTCGAAGCGCAAGGCGGCCGCCGCCGCGGCAGCCTCCTCACGTTCATCCTCTTCCTCGTCCTCCGCGTCGAATAAGGGCATCGAAGGAGGAGGAGGAGGATCGGGCACCCCGGAGCTCTCCACCTCACCGGGTCGATCGAAGAGGGCAAGGACCACGAGCGGTGGCGGATTGCCAAGGCCCGTGCTCCCAACGAGGGGCAACAGCTCATCGAGGCGAGATCATCGTGGTCGGGGTTCGGATCGTCAGGGAAATCATCGTCAAGCTCCCGCCGGACACCATTCGAGTCATCACAGTTCGGGCACTTCTCCCATCACTGCGAAGACCTACGAGACCCCGGACAGGGGCAACCTCCATGGGAACAGTGGCATTCCCTCCGGAAAGGGCATCACGCCCCAATCCCTACCATCTCCCCTACCCCTTCCCCATCCCAATTCCCACGGGAGTAGCGTTGGTGCCGGAGTCCGTCCCGACCCTTCCTTCGGCGAGGAGGACATCGGACGGATGCTCGAGGGCATCGAGAACATGGGAAGCCTGGGCAGCATGGAGTCCGTCAGCGATCTAGTCGAGGGCATCGAGAACTCCCACGGCCATCATTATGGCAGGTCCTCCGCGCAGTACCGAATGAGCTCCGAGAAGGTCGAGGCCGCCAGCCGCGCCGCGGCGGCCGCCGTGGCGGGCAGCACGCCCGTGGCCCACCGCCACACGCCCGTGACAAGACCCGCGAATGCGCACAGTCATCACGGCAATGGTGCCGATGCGGCGGAGGCCCTGCTCGAAAGCACCGCGAGGAATATTGCCAAGAGCGGGAGCAACGGAGAGGATTCCATCGTGGTGTCGAGTCCGAGCGGACATTCGCAGGAGTTGAACGACGAGGGACGGCCGAGGTCGCCGGAGAGTTTCATGCTAGATGTGAGTTTCGTTTTTGGATTGCATACATCACTTTTGTTTTGATCCTATTTCCCTGCCCGGGCATGAGCTAGCCGCGCGTCATTGGCGTCTGGTTCGTAAAATACGTGCACATCTTGATACTGAAGCGTTTGTGAAGAGGTATTGCATTGATGCGTCTTGATTATGCTTTGTGCAGTTGCTTTTTGAAGCCTCCAAGGATAGGGTTTCTCCTTAGTCCGAGTACGACATCGTACTGTCATGGAGCTGATCACACTTTTAAGTCTGACACTGACATAGGCATCATCTGGTGAAATCCTCGTTTCTTCCACCCTCTTATATTCAGGACTCGCTGCTCGAACCCAACATGGCAGCGAGGATGAACCTTTCTCGGAGTTATGACCTGCGCAACCACAGCTTTGCCATCACGCCAGTGCGCGCCACCGACCACGATGCTGCGGCCATCGGACCATCGCCCACCGTCCTTGATTGGGAGTACGATGCAGGTATGGGATCTTTCTTCGACGACATCTCGATCAAGAACAACAATAGCATAATCGCGGCGGAGGGAGGTGTGGGAGGGAACAAGAAGCGCAAGAGCAGCTTTAGCCTCGGCGATGATAGACGATCCAAGGCACTATACCCCAACGACAGCTTCGCTCAATTCATGGGTGGGCCTGTGGCTTCTTTTGGCGCCTTGGGGTCCCTCTCGAACTCGTCCGCGGAGCAGCATCAACACCCAGGCGGAGCGGGTGACCGGGTTGCATCTTCCACAAAGACGCCTCCCAAGAAGCTGGTCCCAGCTCCCAGGACGACTATACTGACACCGAGGAACCGCCTGCACCCCGTGCAGCGCTCCCCCGTGCCTCCTCCGCCGCCTCAGCTTCCTGACGACGCGAGGATGGAGGGTCCTATGGTCGTAAAGTCTCATGATGACGACACAGTCACGGACCCCTCAAAGGGAACCCTGTCCCAGTATGATGCCAACCTCTTTGGCAGGCTCAAGATGTCTGCGCCACCCCGTCCCGCCAAGCTCCCACCACTCCTTGTGCCCCATGACCGCCGTGGTAACAGGCTTGCCATAATCCGTGGCTCTGGGAGGAAGCACACTGAGTCAGAGGTGGACGACTGTGTCGCTTCGAAGACTCATGAGTTCTATAAGTTCCTCCGGGAGATCTACCCTGCGCTGGAGGGGTGCTCCTATGTACTGCCAGGGCTGCAAGCCGAGCGCAGGCAAAGACAGCGCTCGCTGCTTGGGCAATCGCCGTCCGAGGATGAGAGTATCCCGGGGTGCACCATCAACGTGAGCGAATTCGGTAACTTCAACCTGGGTCACACACCGGGGATGTCCAGATCTGAGAAGGTGAGTCTGATCGATATAATATGTTTTGGTAGCTTAGGTCGATGTGCAGCTCGAATAGGCCAATCTTGGAAGGCATTGTCTTCGCGTCTCATTCTCCTCGCCTGTCAACAAACTACTGCAGTCTAAGCTCGGAAAGTCAGACTCGGCGATTGCGAAGCAGAGGATAGAATGTGCAATATACGCCTTTGGTGGTACAGTCACACGGAAGACCCCAAAACCACAGCAGGACAAGCTTTCAATTTTCAGGACGAGGAGCAGTGGATCATCGAATGGGCCTTCGTCGACCTCCTCCAAAACGACATCAAAGAGCGGTGCAAGTGGAAAGAGAAAGGGAGGTAGACAGTTGTCCAGAAGCAACTCCTCTGTCCGTAGGGAGAGATACGAGAGGTCTTTACGCAATCAGTACTTCGAGCATGGCAACCGCCTCTCATGGGATGTGCAAGCAAATCTGTCCCTAACGTTAGGTGGCGGTACATTTGACGATGACGAAAGCGCGATTAAGAACAGCGGATCGAAGGGCAGCACTGACCAGTCGGAGAACCGTCGTAGGAACAGGTGCAAGAAGTGTGGGCAGATAAAGCAAGGGCACATTTGCCCCTATACCTCATCGCTTCAGCGCAGCATCGGTGTGATGGTGTACCCCTCAGCAAATGCTCATGTTGCCGACGAGCCTGGAAGCTTGGCTCCAGCGCTGTGTGAGATGAACAACTTCATTCCAATCAGGGGTTCTTTCGAGGCTGGGGGCGGCGACGAGAAGGGACCAAAAGATGCTGAGGTGACTTCGTCGTCAGTGGCCCGCGGTCAAAACAACTCAGTGAAGAAAGAGAACCAGGCTGGAAAGTCTTTGGAAGCAGTGAGTCCCTTCAGGCGCAAGTCACTTCTTGCTCCCCCTACAAGTATGTGCTCTGTTATCGAAGATAAACGATCTGATGATGAAGAGGGTAGGGGAGATAAACCTGGACACCAGGCAGACGATTTGCTTTTTCAGCCCAAGATGGAGGTCACCCTTGACCAATACCGCACTGTGACTCCTAGTGAAGTTTCCACTTCAAAACGCGCTTACAAATATCCCCAGGTCCCACTGACATTCACACAGCGCAAGTCAATGAGCGATGCTCTGTTCGCTTTATCCAAGCAGGTGCCCAAACTCACAGATGAGTGTGGACTAGTGCTTACCGAGGCCAGGAGGAGAGACCAGTGGGACCTGGCTGTGGCAGAGCTCATGGCGCAGGTGATCTGTGTTCTGCATTGCTCCCCTTCCAAGGATTACACACTTGAGGGGTTGAAGAGATACTTGCTGACTTTGGGCATCGCCTGCTGAACATAAACCGGAGGACTTTCTACCTTGCGAGTTTTGCATTACGTTACTCGCACTGCACATCTATATACACAACCAAATAAATCCTGTACTGTACTAAGCTCGTTGGATAATCTACACCATTGACAAGTGATCTCATTTTGTGTGTTCCCACCATCTGATATGAAGCATTTGAGGAATCCTCTTCTGAAGAGCCAACTTCTGTCAGCGAGACTGCTACGATACTTCTCCTTCGAAAGTCCCCATGCACTGCAGAAAGATCATCCGGCTCGCGAGATCACAGGTTGTGACAAATTTGTCATGACTACGTCTGCTTCATTTGTTGAATGCGGAATCATCGCTTGTCTCGCCAGGCATTGTCATTCATATTCGACAGTTTCGCAAACCACCTGACGCCAGTGATAAATTCAAATACAATATCATCCCCACGTATGTGTACGATAATAAATTTTTCAGAGCAAGGCCACCCTTCGCATATGGCCAACATTTACTTCCTAGGACGGTTGTTGTGGTAGTAAATCGCCTTTCCAATACATCGACAGGCTGGTATGCCGCCCACGTCGTTGGTCGAAACGTGGTGGTGGGCGAGCGAAGACATCCCGACGCTCGTAGACTTCCTTTGAGATGGTGTAGTTGAGGACGACGTCAGCTTGGACTGGTTGCTGACATAATTCGTTGCACCGCTGCCATTAGAGCTGCTGGCCTGACCGCTCGACTTCGAAGCCGTTTTCCGCGAAGAAGACGCGTTGCCCATGATATTGTCGCCACAGTTGCGAGACGAGGAGGACCGGCAGAAATATCAAAACCTTGGTCAGGGTGAGAGGGCAGACAGTTCCTAAACCCTAACAACGATAGATCCGCGCCACTAGAGAGAAAGGTCCTGCCTGATCGTTGCTGCTGGGGCCATCAGTCCATCACATCCGAAAAATAAAAGCTGGCAGCAAGCTGGCAGAGGGAGCTGGTTCTGCCTTGGTTCTGCTCGCTCTGCGTGGATGGTGTGATCTTATGGAGATGTTGGGGGCACGCACGGGGACGGGGGCGGAAGCAAGTTCTGTATGATGGGGCTGATGGGGCACAGTTCCGGTCCATCGAGAGTCGGAGCTAACCGATTTATATTGGTTCCCACGCAGAATATCAACTGACGAACCGTTAAAAAATAATAATACCGGAAGGCATCTCCAGAGGTAGGTATGTATGTAGACCAAACAACTCTTGATGTACACTGTGGATGTACCTACCATCCACCTCTACTCTTTCATGTGTGGTAAACCCAGCAGCGCTGTCTCGTATTGAACCAGAACCTCTGCCTCTGCCTCTGCCTCTGCCTCTGCCTCTGCCTCCGCCTCTCTCCGCCTCCGCCTCTCTCCGCCTCTCTCCGCCTCCGCCTCTCTCCGCCTCCGCCTCTCTCCGCCTCCGCCTCCGCCTCTGCCTCTGCCTTCAAGCAAAGCAATTTCAACACTTTGTTTGCTTTTGTTGCAAGTGTACGTGTGCATATAATCATAGAACACAAATACTTCAGCTTCAGCTCCAGCTCCAGCTTACACTTAGCCCATTCAATTTCATCCTGATAACAATTGCAGTTACAGCCCTTGAATTTTCAGACCTTCTATTTTGATTTTGATAACATACTATAAAATCATTATCTGCACCCTCTGTCCCTGGTTGAATGTACAACCCTGGCACTTGGCATTAATATTCAATCTGTATTTTCATACATGTTTGTTCCACAAACTCAGAATCAGAATAAAAAATAAGAAGGGGGGCCAAGAACATTTTCATTTGTCTCTAAGAGAAGTAGAAGTAAGAGCACGAAAGAGAGGAGGAGGGTCATAACTTATTTTATAAGAGCAAAATCTATTCCTAGAAATAAACATAAGAATAAAATAAAATTCATTTTGCTGTTGTATTGAACTAGAGAGGTAGAGGTGTGGTTTACTTGCATCAGGAACAAATCATTGGGGTTACTCTGAATATTTCCGATCTCTGCCAAAAAAAGAGTACATCGTTCAAATAGAAATAGATATGGCCACCTGGCTTTTGCTTGCATCACAGTACTTATCAACATGAACATGACATAATCTGTAATTTTCTCAGTCATTATTGATGTCAATAGAGGGACACCTTGATCTCTCTTTTTACTCATGTGAACTGATAAAGGTTGCATGGTGCTGGGATAGGTACCATACCATACACTGTACCATACCACACCTACTTCCTGACTCTTTCTGATAGTTGGAGAGAGTAAACAGTGTTCCACGAAGCTTGTACATATGTTCTCGGGGATGATCTTTGGATCTTTTTTGTGATTGATTGGATCTGGCTGGAAGATCCAGCGAGCAGCCAGAGCAAAGATCTTGCTTGCTCGCTTATTGGGCGATTGTAGCAGAACGCATCGTTCGTCGTTCGTCAAGGATCTTTGCTTCTGCCTTCATTCTGCCCTCTGTTGGTTATCCGCCATAAAAACGAAGATGAAGACCTCCAAGCAGCAGCTCTTTTACCTCCTCGGCGCGGCAGCGCTGTGCGCCGTTAGCGCCTTCCAGTATTCGCCGTCGGTCTCCCGTCCGACGATGCACACTCGCACCACGGCGCTGCATATGGCCGCCCCGAACACGGAGCTGAAGAAGAAGGAGCTCCGCACACTCCAGCGCTTCCTCGAGGTCGAGGCCTGGAAGCTTCCCGAGCACGGCCGCGCCCTTGAGAAGACCTTCCTCTCCGTCGCCGACGCTTGCAAGCAGATCAGCAGGATCGTGCAGCGCGCCAAGACCGACGACCTCTACGGCGCTGCCTTGGACAAGGAGACCGGCGAGCAGGCTGAAGTGAACGTGCAGGGCGAGGTGCAGCAGCAGCTCGACGTGCTTTGTAACACGATCATGCTCAGGGCGTTCTGTTCCAACCCTGAGATTTGCGCCGTGGCCTCCGAGGAGGAACCCGAGCCGCGTACCTCCGCGGATGTCATGGGTTACGACATCTCTGACCCCGACGCTGCCAAGATGTTCGCTTCTGGCGAGTACATTGCCACCTTCGACCCCATTGACGGTAGCAAGAACATTGATGCCAGTCTTCCCGTGGGAACTATCTTTGGCATCTACCACTGCCCCGAGGGTGTTAAGGCCGGAGCCGACGAGAACCTCCTGGAGAGCTTCATGAAGCGTGGCACCAGCATGGTCGCTGCCGGATACTGCCTTTACGCTGCCACGACGATGCTTGTCTTCACGATGGGAAGTGGCACCCACGGCTTCACCCTGGATCCTGATAAGAAGTCTTTCCTCCTGACCCACCCTAACATGAAGATCCCCGATGTTGGAGGTATTTACAGTTTCAATGAGGCATATGCCAGCCAATATCCTAAGCCGGTTAACAAGTTCTTGGACTCGATGAAGGGTCAATCGACCATGGGGTAAGTTTTGTCTTTGCATTTTTCTGAAACTTTCATATCGCAGATATTCATGTATGTTATGTCCATGAATTGGACTTGAAACTTCGTACTCATACCTCATTCTCTGCCATCCACAGAGGCAAGCCGGTGTCTTGTCGCCACATCGGGGCCATGGTTGGAGACGTGCACAACGTGCTCATCAACGGAGGCATCTACGGCTACCCTGGCACTGCGGACAACCCAAACGGCAAGCTCCGCCTCATGTACGAGTCGGCCTGCATGGCCAAAATCATTGAGGAGGCAGGCGGAGCGGCCAGCACGGGCACGGGAAGGATCTTGGACGTGCTGCCTGAGGAGAGCACTGGCATCCATGTGCGCGTGCCGACGTTCCTGGGTAGCCCAGAGAATGTCTTCCAGCTGGTTGAGTGCTTCAATGAGGAGAAGTAGGTAGCGCACCGGCAACATACTCAGCCGATGCTTCAATGCGACACATTCCACCATTTTTCTAGATGCCTGATTGCATAATAACCAGTACGATGGCCAATTCAAAGCCAATAAACTCGTCTAGATGTGTCATCCTGAAACACCTTGTTGAATTGTACCAGCCGAGTCACACTGCCACGCTTGCATACGAGCTTAGAAACACCGAGCTTGTAACATTACACCAGACACCATGAAATGGTAAATCTCATGGAAAGAGGTCACATCGAAATGGTAAGTTCGTGTTGCACCTGCGGTACTTTGAAGATGCAAGATAGATATGTACCTACTTCTTTCAGCCAACACGGGCGAAGACATCGACCTGTTAAGAATATGAAAGCAAAGCAACTAGGGGCAGCAGCTTCACATTCACACTGGAGGCCAAATGATCCCACTCGGCGGAACAGGTTTAATTATATTGCCACTCTCCTGTCCCAGCGCCAGGGCGTCTCCTAATCATGTACACAGTAAATGAATCAAAAGTAGAACACATCTGATGATATTTTTTGCCTGCTTGGTAACCAAAAATAAATAAATTTCGGCAGAAGATATCCATGGACGAAAAATGGAGGCAGGAGATATGCCCGTATGAGGTCATCAACAACATACTCCTTCACTTGCTTTCTGAAAGCAACCCTTGTGCAATGGATAACATCCTGACTTTCAATAAGATGGCAGTGCTCATTCACACCTGATGTTACTGTCTCGTAAAGGAACTGTCAAATAAGAAGATTTCTGAGAGACTTTGACCTCCATGACGCAACAAAGAACCAATACGTGGTGAAATGAGACAGAGTAACGTGAGGTGATTCCATGGGATGGAGGTAAGCAAAGGCCGTATATGACTGCATCACAACACCGATGAGTGAATGTGAGGAGAAAAATGCCTTGCACCCTGGCATAGCCAGCCGGATTCCGATGGCCATCAATCCAGGGTGAAAAACATTGTTGAGGCATTGGTTCTTTTGTCTCGTGGTGCCAAGATTCAGCTGTGTCATTGTCATGATAAAAGGAGAATCGCCGTAGCTCGTCCCCACTCAACATGCTCCAATACCGTGGACAGCGCAGGAACCTTATGGTCTGATGCAGCCCTCAACATCGTGGTTTCACCTGAGCGTATTGCACAACGCAATGACAACTCGGCTGCTTCTTTTGCTTTTGCTACGTCAATGCACTGCTTGACCTTCACATCATCCTGCCAATCAGGACTATGAAAATCCATATAATTGTTCATGAACTCGCACAGATCAACGGGCGAAGGAAATGCGTCGGAAGATTCTTGGTGCACCATTCTCCCGTCCACTAGAGTGACTGCCACCCAAGATGTGTCATATAGTATTCTTGACAAACTCTGGTGTCACTGCGGATGGGTCGACTTCACCATAATGAACAGCGTGAAGGAGGCCGTCTGCTGCACGAGGTTGAAACCCCGTGGCTTCCTCAAAGCCGAGGCGGTGAATGTGAAGCCAGAGAAGAAAATATCACTCTCTCCTATGTAGGTCAATCCGTACAATTCCAGGGACATTCTCTGCGAGCCTCGTAGCCACCTCTACATGCTTGTTCCAATTCCTTGGTCGAACCAGTTTGCCATGGCACGACTGCCCCAACAGATCCAAGTGAAGTCTCTCCGAGTTGGTGTTGAATGACATACAGACGGCCATTATGTGGAGCCTACATGTAACTTTTTGTCCTACGATGAT
>JALLBE010001368.1:0-10746 GCA_036939795.1 Thalassiosira mediterranea | reverse complement strand
ATAAGATGGGCACCCAAATGGGTATTGTAAATAATATGGTTTCCCACTGGTACAAACAGTCTTACACTTACATTGACATCAGGATCAGAAAATTTTCATCGTGGTGTGGACAAGCAGGTGCGTAAGGCTAAGTCAATCGATTCATAGAGAGTCTGGTTTGAAATCACATTCCAAATGCATGCTACGATATATAAGTCATGACTACTCGTGTCAGATCAATGCACATTTTCAACTGCCCAAGCTGTTTCAGAGAAAATGCAATCGGAATTACCCAGAGTGCGCAGTGGGTGGAAACCAGGGTAAATTGCATGAAAAAGTGGGCAAGGTGAAGGCTAGTAGTGCTAAAACCAATCGCTGATTGACGATCTGCTTAAGGATCTTAACTATACCCTGTTCCCAATAGAGCTGTGTAAGGAACTGTCTAGTGAATGGCCTTTGTGTCGTTTGTTTTTGTATTCTTCAATGGTGGATTTGAGCTTAAAGAGAGTGACCTGTCCAAAAAGCCAAAGGTGTGAGGCACTGAACTACAAAAAGGTGCCGAGTGATCAGGCACGGCATTGACAAAACTCACGAACTGGACGATCTCTTGAAACTCAAGTTCATTCTTCTCGTTGCATAGTGCAAGTAGGTTCATGTGGTCCGCATCAGATGTGGGTGGTAGGCCAAGATACAAGCGCGCTCCGTCCAGCTCACTTATTTCAACACAACGGTCACCATTCAAGTCGACAAAATCAAAAAACTTGACAATCTGGCGACGAATATAGGGCATGTGCCGTGAGATCTTTGAGAATGCGATGAACTCATCGGCATCTTGATATGCACAAAATAGGTGACAAACATTAGTAAGAATAAACAAATTCAGGCTAATGCACAGTGAGCTCCAAATGTCTCACCAATTCCGCCACCAGAGCCATCCAAATCCATTAGCTGGAATGCCTCACAGGCAAAATCAATTCCACTCTGATCTACCAAACCAGTAGACCTGAGAAAGCTTTCGAACTGGTCTTTGCTGGGATGGTCGCTGTTAGCATCAAGTACATAACAGATAATGAAAGGGCGATGTAATATAAAAATCCTCACCTGATGGCATATTTGTTCAGTGCACCAATGTGTCTGAACATGCGTCTATATGATTCTTTTTCTTCGTCCAGAAACATCGAAGTGTTCAGAGAAAGTCTATCTCGGAGACTGACTCCCAGTTCTCGTATTTGGGTGGTGTTGGAGCTATCAGTGACACTGGGGTCATTTCTCCTCTTGCAACAATGACTGGTCCATACAAATATACTTCGCCTCTCTGGACTTCCGTGCACAGCCTCGTCGTATTCAATCAAGGCACTGCTGATTCTTCTCGTGTTCCGGCTAAACTTGGGAGAGGTCAACGGGGAGCTTCCCTTGTGAGATGATGACCGGATTGCGCCATAGAGTAGATCAAACCCCCTGGAAAGTCTTGATACACGCCTCAGATGATCTTCTGGTGTCGTCATCGATGAAAGCGGTACAGAAATCACGTTCGAAGTCGTGCCCTGGATCACAATGAATGCCAATGCAGCAATACAAAATGGGAGCGTCATGAAAGGCAACCCAAGTGGAGCCAATGATGTTGCCAGCGCTAGCTGGATGAAGACAGTCATGATGCTTGCCATGATTCCCACAGCTATTGATCCAAAAGATGGCACATAAAACATCGTAACAGCGGTCATCGTCAAGCTAGGATTGAAACCGTACATGCCATTAGCAATGGCCTCGCGGTTGCAACTGACAAGAGCTGCCACTCCTGCGCCGATGAGACTCCCGGTAATCGCAGCCAATGCAGAAATTCTAGAACAAATGGCAATACCCACAAGGACTAGAAACCCAGCTATGATGTCGTTTGCAAGATATACCTGCCCTAGACCTTCACGAGTTCGATGCAGGAGAGGAAGAGTTTGAGGGTCTTCATATGCTTGAAATGAAATTGGTTTTGCTCATTAGCAGCCATACATACCGCGCACTGAACCTGCAAAGAAATCTTGGACCGTGATGATTGATACAGGTTCAGCTTCATAGCTAGGAAGCTCGGGCTCCCTTACTGGAGCCATATCAACATTGTTCATTCCTCCCATCGCCAGCAGGAAGAAAATGGTCGATATATTGAATGGCAATGTGAACGGTGGTGTCTTGTAAGGGGATAAAATCTTTCCCAGCATAACGAAAAGTATACTTAAGGAGATAAAAAGAGAAAAATAAAGGTACCAACAGATATATAATGACAAGTCAGAAAGCACGATTGAATGAGCTGCGCAAGTTCATAGACAATATTTTCCTTACCTACTGAAGTATGCAAAGATGATGGACCCTTCGAACAAGAGCAATGATGCATTTGAGATAATTGTATACTTGGGACTACAAACAATGAGAGCATTTTCACTCACCGATGGCCACCGGCCAATAATAGCCGGTGTGTTTTTCAGGCGTGTAGAAGGTTGCAAGTGCCAAGCCCACGAGGAAAGAGTTGTACCCAAACAATCCCGACGACAGCATTGATTTGTCAAAGCCCATCAGCAAACCCGTCCTACGAATGAGTCAATGCCAAAAGGTCAAGTCAGCTGGGGAATAACGTTGATCGAATGCAGAGGAATCAACAACGTGCACACGTACAGGTTTCCAGCAGATATGGCCATGATGCCGTGGGCTGCAACGCGAGTTGATTGGACAAACATGGCCGCCAAAATGAGCAGGCCGCTGAGAGGGTTGTTTTGGAAGTACACCTGTTACATTGTGGCAGTGGTCATTGAGATAACAGTGGAGGATATGAGATGCCATTATTTTTCTTCCGTATTTCAAGCAATCCCTACAGCACTCACCTGCGCTATACCGCGTAGAGAAGCCTCTGCGAACAGTAAGACGCCCAAGATCGGCCGAGGGGGGTCCAGGCCCGCCAAGTATTCAGTACAGTAGGGCATCGTCCCGTTGATTTTGGTGTGCAAGCCTCGCTTCTTCATCAGCTGTTTCACGCCAGATGTGTCCCCACCGGAATCGTCCGTCGAGAAGTAGACGTGGAACACGTTCCGAGCTAGCGCTCGCATGTCCTTCCACTCTCGAGACTCCAGCTCGTTTTGCTCCGCTGGCGAAGCCTCCGTGTCTTCTGCTAAGCCTGCATCTGAGCCAATCGATTCCGCGTCACGACCTGTCGCGTTTCCGCCCATGGATCGAGCATTCTGTGCCGTGCCCGCCTCGTACGCTCTGGCACAGAGAGGTTTCGATGGGTGAGATGAATTTTTGGAGCAATTCGGAGAGTTGCATCCACTCGAACAAGCACTCACCGCCAAGCATTGATCTCTTCTCCTGCCTCGACATTCGACAAGTTTTTGGCGCTGCCATGTGAGCTCCTGGGGCTGCTGGGGCCGACCATGCTGCGACCCAAGGAGCGAGCGTTCTGGGCGGTGCCTGCCTCGTATGACCTAGCATTGGGGACGGTGACTTCTCGTCAGCGAGTGAATTCCATCGAAAATGAAGTAGGTAACGTTATAAACTCACTCCCAGGCATTGATCTCTTCCATTGTTCTTGAGTCTTGAGAATATGCGACAAGAAGCTATATCAAGGCTGGTGATGCTCGCAGCTGTCAGTGCTCGCAGCTAGATGAGTAATCTCCTCCTCTCGTAGACGGGTACGATCTCGTATCTATCCCACTCCTGCGATGATGAAGCAAATGGCCAACCGAGGTGAATGGCACTTATCCTACTTCATTCAGGACTCTGAACCTGCCCTGATGCTTTAACCCGAGAAAATCCTCGATGACCACTTTCTGGGGACGAGAGCCGAGACCACTTGGCAAATGAGTCTACCCAGCAGATAGCGTCAGCACGGCTGCGATTGATGCGGCGCGCGTGTGCGTGCCGTCCAGATTGCACTGGTGGCAATACAGATGTGGCTGGGACAAGTAGGTACCAGCGAACGAGCCGTACAGTTATTGAGTGAGAATCATGGAAGAATTGGGAAAGCTAACCGTTGGCGTATAGTGCAGGCACGTACAGTACCCGATGACAGAAGCCACCCCTCGATCAGTAGACTCTTACCTCGTACCTCCTCGCCCTCTTCCTATCCTAGAGAACATATCGGAAAAAATGCGTGCACGGCAGGAGTACCTCTAGATCTCTCGTCTCTCGAGAGAGGCCCGTTTTGCACCCGTCGAGCAGTGTGCTCCGTGTACGTAGATCGGCGCTCCGTTATCCTCTGCAATAGCTTGCGGTGCCGAGGAATAGTAGAAGCATTGCATCAATTGCATGTTGCTCTACATACAAGCCAAGATTCATATTCTGCTGTCATAGCGCATTTGTTCTGGGGTGTCAACACGACAACAGTATGGTAGAGCGCGAATTGCACCGTGAACATCCATGATGGGCTCCTTCTCCCCGCCTCGCACGCCCCTCCATATCTTCCAAACCGCTGTTCCTACGGTGGTCGGCATGGTGCTGCCCTCGAGTGCAACTATGGCCATGCTTCGACGGCGGTTATCGCACATCATGTGCGAGGTGCGAATTCGGGGCGCCCACCGGCGTTCTCATAGTACGTCGAGCGGATCGACGCGGCACCGCCTCTCTCGTCGGCCAGGCCTCCAGCCTGTAACTCGAGGCCCATGCCGACGATATGCTGGGAGATATGGACCGCCGATGGTAATGGCGACGGACGGCGGACGCTGCCGCCGGGGGATGCTCCGCGGTGCTCCCCGCGCGTGCCATTGTCGGTTGTCGTTCGTCGTGGGCAAAATTCTGATGTTGCTGATTGGGACGGGGGACGGGGGGAAGCCCGCTTTATGTCCACAGGATTGGAGTGTAGAGCCAAGAAGGAATCAATAAAAGATCTAGCGGGAAGAGGATACTTACGGCGGAATAAGTGGGACCGATGGCCGATTGATGCTTCGATGATGGCACCGTCCTATCTTGGTCCTACCTATGCAGCGTCCGTCAAGTGCAATGAATGACATTGCACCACAAAAATGAAGCACGTGCTTCGATCGAGCGAGGATCGATCGAGGACATCACTTCGATATCTTCGATGCCGTCGTCACGTTGATGGCTCGCCGACAACATCCACGAGCCGCGCAGGCATTTGCCAACCTACGGTCATAATGTAACAAAATGGCCCCCAACAACGCGCTCGCCGACCGGACTAGGACGTCCTCCTCCTCGTCGTCCGGCGAACGAGCGCCTACCGCGGCGACGAGCGATGATGCCGAGAAGAAGGTCGGCGGTCCAACCGCTAGATCCACGGTGCTCGACGCGGGCACCGTCGAATCCCGCGGCACCGGCTCCTCCTCCTCCCGCGAGGTCATCGACGCCGAGATACAAGAATTTCTGAGGGGCGAGGGACGCGCGAGCCCAACGGCCGAATTGCGGGCCTTCTTCACCGTCTGGACGTTCATCACGCGATTGCCGGGTCCTACGTGGGTGGACCATCATCCGGGGTGAGAGTTATATTGTGGCGGTGTGCATCAGCAACCCCCGTGCGTGTGTGCGATTGTGTGTGAATGTGTGTGTTGCTTCAACTCTCGGTGCAATGAAGTGGATTTTCATTTCCTCTTGGAGTTGTATTTATGCAAAAAGAATGGCAGCGCCGGAAGCCCTGCATACGTAGAAGCACAAACTGATTCTGGAAATCATGAAGAACATGCACAGGGCCGTACAAACGTGGAAGCACCTTTCGACAAACAAGAAGTACGACCAAGAAGGTTGGCATCGCCGGTGATTTCCTCAAGGAAAATAGAGAGGATAATGTGAATGATCTCAGATGAATGATCTCAGATGTGTAATTGCCACTCATGGCTTTGGCCATCACTGCTCATCGGTGGGAAGCTGGGGCGAACGTCCACGAAAGATCTCGGCTTTGGGCGCTACGACCTCGACGGGTAACGTGATCTCAGATGTGTCACGTCCCCAAATGTTGGTCTCGAGATGCCGGTGGAGAAGAAGATATTTACTGTTGTTTGACTTTGTTCTCATTTTCTTCATGATATCCAGAATCAGCTTGTGCTTCAATGTATGTTCATTTGTTTCCGGAGCGTCTCATGCTGATTCAGTCTCAAACAGAATAGATTTATGGAGTTGCAATTGTCTGACCCGCATTTTCGACATTTTTGAGACACCGTTGGCCACGAAATAGCCTACTTACGTCTCTGCTCGCATTTCCTTCTTCTCCTCTCTCTCTCTCTCCTCTCCATCCGACGCGGCATGCAGGTACCTGATGCGCGGCATGGCCTACTTCCCCCTGGCCGGTTCCCTCGTGGGTATATTCACCGGGACATTCTTCGACTGTGCCCGCGATGCGCTGGGGATGCCGGGGGCCGTGGCCGCCGCGGCGAGCACGGCCGCGTCGTTCTGGGTGACGGGGTGCTTCCACGAGGATGGGGTGAGTAGTGGTCGAGTTGTAGCATAATTGGGTGGTCCAAAGGCCTGAGTGTGGTGCGGCTCACGGCGAAGATGTTGGATAAGGATACAAATGGAAGCGATTTGATTCTGTACCTTTGATGCGTTGCCATCATTTCTCATCTTTTGATCACTTGACCACCCGGAAAAACAGCTGGCCGACGCGTCCGACGGCATTGGGGGAGGATGGTCCAGGGCCCAAATCCTGCGCATCATGACGGACACGCGACTCGGCACGTACGGCTGCGCGTGCCTGCTCCTGTACGTCGTGACCAAGTTGGAGCTGCTCGCCGCGCTGGGATCATCCGAGTGGGATGTCTCCCTCGGCCTCGGCGAGGGCACATTGGCGGTGGTGGGCGGACGGTGCGCCGGGGCGGCCCCGGCGTTGCTGGTCTCCCACACCCTCTCCCGCCTCTCCCCCGCGTACATGATCCGAACTCGCGATTACGTGGATGAGGGGGGGGCGAAGTACCAGTTCTACTCTTTCATGCTCCAGGCCAAGCATTTGGTCACCTGGCACCGAGTCCTCCTTGGTACACTCACTTCTCTGTTGGTGGCCACGGCGGTGTACGGATGGGAAACGGCCATGGGACTGGTGGCTGCAGTTTTGTTGGCAGGACACCTAGCTGGGGGCTATGGAGAATACTTGCTTGGCGGGGTGATGGGTGACTTTCTTGGTGCTACGATTTGCGTCGTGGATATTTTGGTCCTGAGCCTCATTCTGATGAAGGACGACCTGGCCGCTCTGGGCTCGGAGACTTACTCCAAACTTACCAGTGCGCAGAGTGGGGCGCCGCTGGATAACATCCAAGGTCTGCTGGAGGATGATAGACTGGCTGTGTTAGCTCGATTTCTTTTTGTTGTTGGTTTCACGGCTACCTGGTGCAAGAGTGTTGGACATCCAGACGTGCTGGTCCGCGAAACGGCTGTAGCCAACTCCGAGAAGGGGGATGATGGTCAAATCGTTATCGGCCTGACGGGTAAATCGGATGGAGATGGGAAAAAACCCATTCCATGCGAGAAAGACGACGGTCGCGCTGCAGCGGAGAGAGTTCTCAAATCCGAAACTGCCACGTTCGCTACCAAATATGACGCTGTGCGCGCATTCATAGATACCTTGGCCAAGCCTGTAGGATCATTGGGCACATTGGAGGACTGGGCTGCCCGTCTGGCAGCATTGCAAAGGTCCACCCACCCTAGTCTCGATGCAGTAGCTTGCCTGATCTTTGCAGCTGATCACGGGATGGCGGCGAGTCAGGAGGAGGGAGGGGAGGGATGTAGCGCATATCCACGTGCCGTGACAAGAAGCATTTTGGAGGGGCTGCGGATGGGTGGAGCGGGGGCATCAGTATTGGCAAGATCCAACGGTGTAGATCTGCGGGTGGTTGATTTGGGTGTTTGCGGTGCTCCCGTGGGAGGGGACATTGCCATCTCTCCCCATAAGTTGCTCAATGGGACGAAGAACGCCTGTTGTGAGCCTGCGATGTCCAAGGAGGAGTGCGAGCGGTGCATCCTTGGAGGTAAAGAGGCCCTCATCAGCATGATTTCATCTGGGGGGAGCAGCACAGGAAGAGAAGCGCAGCTAGTGGTGCTAGGTGAGGTTGGGATAGGTAACACCACCTCCTCCTCGGCCCTTCTGGCGGCACTGACCGGTGAGCCGATTGAAGAGTTATGTGATGGAGGCGCCACCACTGGCAGGACCGCTGATCTGAAGGTGGTAGCAAAGAAGATCGCCATTGTGACAAAGGCCCTCACCCATCATAACCTCGGTCGAGACAATGAAGCAGCAGACGCCACAGGCGTGCTTGAAAAGCTGGGAGGGGCCGAAATTGCTGCTTTAGTAGGAGCCATCCTTGAAGCTTCGGAGCGATCCGTACCAGTTTTGGTTGATGGCTTCATTGTCTCTGTTGCAGCCCTGATCGCCGCTCGCCTCTCTCCGGCGTCCACCAGGATCATGTTGCTCTCTACCCGTTCAGTGGAAAGGGGGCACGCTCAAGCAGTAGAGGCGATTCGGTTGATAGCAAAGGGTGCCAATGTGCCGCCTCCTGCACTTCCCGCTTTGAGCATGGAGCTAAGGTGAGTCTGTTTTGCCGTAATCTAGTTGGAAAAATGGAATCGCACATCTTGTTCGAATGACTTGGTATTTGATTTACTTGATTGTCTGAATCACTTCCTTGATCTACTAAGGATGGGAGAGGGCACTGCAGGCATAATGGCCGTCCCTTTGGCGAGGAGCGCGTGCGCGGTGCTGCGCGATATGGCGACGATCGGCGACATTTTGGGTGGAAGGGAAGAGAGTGGAGGTGCAGAATGCTAGTAAAAAGAGGGCAATCCAACATCATCATCCCCTTGCATACATCAGGGCCTGATGGCGATGTATTCCTGGGTTTTAACCATGAAATTGGCTTGGCTGCATCCTTTCAGTTCATGAGCCAGTACCAAGGGTTTACACTGAATGTGCATTTGCTGCAGTACTGAGTCAAGGTCGCAATGTTTACATCTGAGATTCTTGACTTCTCCCCTTTCCCTATCCCTGTCCATGCATAGCTCATGGTGATAAGAAATAGGACATTGTATGTCATGGGCTTTTAACAAACAAGCACAAATGGGGTGGAAGTAACCCAATCGTCCTAGCAATATGTGCCGCTTGTACATCAAAGCTAACTATCTATTGTGAAAGTGCATGATATTAACACAGCATGGGTAATGCAATGATGTTACAGTTCCAAATTAATGTACATCTGACCATCAAGTGCCTCTCTTTTCTAATCGAAGAAACCAATGCTTTCAGGCTTTTCCCTCCTGTCTGGTTTATATTATTGATTTGTATGATCTCTTTGAGCATATGCCTTCTTCAGTGTGAAACAAACATGCAGTTGCAATAGCAAGTCATTACTGCTTGGTGTCTAGGACACATTCCGCCCTCTTCCACTTGCACATGTCGAGCATCTTGCAGCGCGCGTGGTTGTTGCCATCACAGGCCGAGTCTGGCATGGGCTTAGGGGACGGAAGCTGTTTGGGTGGGTTCTTGGGGGAGGCTCCTGTTCCAGTAGCCACTTCGAACACTGCACAAGACATACCAAGATGGAAGTTAAGTCTCCATGAAAAGATAAATAAATTATAGATGGTGCACACTCAATTTCCTTACCAAGATCATCCCTATCGTCATAACTACCAACGACACAGGGGGTATCATCCACGTCGAGGCTCCCACCGTAACGAGTTTTGATGCGGACGGCCTGAAGCGGTCCAGGTGGGAGAATAAACTCGGTTGTAGTAGTGTAATCACCACCCACAAGGCCGCTAGCACTACCCCTGAAAGTCCAGACAGGATCGTTTGCATTGCCAGTGGAATAGAAGTCAACAGCGCCTGCATGGAGATGTGGGTAGTTTTGTCAGCAGGGTCAAAAGTTCTAAGGCAAGTTGAACACAGGGATAGCAATGATTCAAACTCACTGGCTGTCCCATAAGATCGCCACTCAGCACTGATCTGAGCCACCTGACCACTTTCGAGCTGTGGTGCATCGACCGATGAGACAGTGATCTTGTTCACAGATTCGTCAGAGCCATATGATCCAAAAAGTCCATCCTCGCATCCATCAATGGTGTTCAAACCATCATTTGGCTCCACATTTGCGGCGGTACCGATAAGCAAATCCCCAGAAGTACACGACGAGGTGAGACCAAAGCACCTTGGTGCCTGCATGGTGGCATCGTACGTCGCAGTAGCATCTCCAGTGGGAGGCGCGACTGGAATCGGGGCAGGTGTAGGGGGTGGAGTTGTGGGAACCACAGGGCAGCTTGCTCCAAAGCTTGTGGTCTCGCTGCTGCCAAAGTCTCCACCAGACGCAACCGTGGCCCCATTGTACTTCACGATATAGCTACCGTCACCATATGAGCAGCAAATACTGTCGACAAGGAGCAAGAAATAAATTAGACTAACTGGATCAGATGATCTGGTTAAGTTGGGTAGAGTAGGCTGTGCGGTGGTACTCACCCATCACCAAATGAATCATTAATTGTGAAGCTGTACGCTGCTGCAGCAAGGCAGAAGTTGTCTTGAGAGGAGGATCCTCGAGTGCTGTATGGGCCATCACTGCCGACAATAGCACCAGTGCAAGTATCTGTCAAGGTCCAGGTTGTCTTCAAAAAGATAGTTGAGCTATCAAGTCAATAATGATCAAAAAAATCCAAGATATTGTTGCTTACTTCACCAGGATAATTGTCAGTAAGAATTGAAACTTCGACAAGAGCAGCACAAGTCGGGGCATTCACAGGAGCCAAAGTAGGAGGTGGCGTGACGGGAGCCGGGGTGACAGGCGCTGGTGTGACGGGAGCCGGGGT
>JALLBE010001367.1:0-10867 GCA_036939795.1 Thalassiosira mediterranea | reverse complement strand
TGCTGGGCTGTGATGTCGGTTGAGTGGAGGGCTGAGAGGAAGGATGTTCCGATGGTTGGCTGCTTGGTTGCGTGGAGGGCTGAGAGGAGGGTTGGCTGGATGGTAGGCTGCTTGGATGAGTAGAGGGCAGACCAGAAGGCTGGCTGGATGGGAGGCTGCTTGGTTGTGTAGAGGGCTGAGAGGAAGGCTGCCCAGATGGCTGGCTGGATGGCTGACCGGATGGCTGTGATGATGGTTGTGACGATGGTTGTGATGATGGCTGCGATGATGGTTGGGATGATGGTTGGGATGATGGCTGGCTGCTTGGCTGTGATGATGGCTGAGTCGATGGCTGAGTGGATGGCTGCATTGATGGCTGTGTTGAGGGTTGAGTCGAAGGCTGGCTGCTCGGGTGGCTTGAGGGTTGACTAGATGGCTGACTTGATGGCTGGCTGGATGGCTGGCTACTGGGCTGGCTAGATGGTTGTGATGATGGCTGGCTACTAGGCTGACTAGATGGATGACTTGATGGCTGGCTACTAGGTTGGCCGCTTGGCTGACTAGATGGCTGGCTACTTGGTTGGGATGATGGTTGGCTAGATGGTTGAGCTGATGGCTGGCTCGATGGCTGGCTAGATGGTTGGCTCGATGGCTCGCTCGATGGTAGGCTTGATGGCCCATTTGAGGGCTGTGCTGAGGGTTGGCTAGAAGGTATGCTGGATGGCAGCTCCGAAGGTCCTGCAGACGGCTGGCCTGACGGCTGGTTTGATGGTTGGCCTGAAGGCTGGCTCGAAATCGATGGCTGGATGGAAGGTTCACTCGATGTCGAAGGCTCACTCGAAATCGATGGCTGGACGGAAGGTTCACTGGATGTCGAAGGCTGGCTCGAAATTGATGGCTGATATGATGGTTGGGATGATGGCTAGGATTGGAGAGCATTGTTGATGTAAGGCTGGACAATTACATATTTGGTGAAAAGGATCTGATGATATCATAACTCACTTTGGTGCTGGGGTGTTCACTTGGTGAGATAGATGGTTGACTGGAAGGCTGCTCGGATGGCTGACCTGACGGCTGTGAAAAAGAAGAAAGGAGAGGCCGTTTTGGCATGAACCAAAGCTCTCTGAATTAGTGACATGTCATGATATTGATTGATAGCACAGAACCAAATAAGCAGTTGTTGTTGTGAAATTACACGATTCAAACTCACTTGAGACGTCGGAAAAAGACTTGGCTGGCTCGATGGTTGACTGGAGAGCGAAGGCGCACCTGACGGCTGGGATGATGGCTGGCCTGAAGGTGCACTTGATGGCATCGATGAAGGCGCACCTGACGGCTGGGATGATGGCTGGCCTGAAGGTTCATTTGACGGCATTGACGAAGGCTGACTTGATGGTTGGTGCGAAGGCTGAGAAGACGGCTGAGTGGATGGATGTTGGGATGGCTGAATGAAAATATTAGATGAATCGGATTGAAAAGCATTGATGTAAGACGTGACAATATAATGTTTAGTGAAGAGGATCAGGTGATACCATAACTCACTTGGGTGCTCGGGTCTTCGCTCGGTGAGATTGATGGTTGACTGGAAGGCTGCCCTGATGGCTGACTTGAAGGCTGAGAAAAAGAAGAAAGGGAAAGAGGCCGTTTTGGCATGAACCAAAGCTCTCTGAATTAGCGACATGCAATGATATTGATTGATAGCACAGAACTAAATAGAACGTTTGATGTGAAATTGCACGATTCAAACTCACTTGAGACGTCGGAAAAAGACTTGGCTGGCTCGATGGTTGACTGGAGAGCGTGGGCACATCTGTAGGCGATCGTGTAAGCGTGAGGGCGCAAAACCCTTCTTCGAGGCGTTCATCTAGGCAGCTGTATTCATCAGGAATGCAGCAAAATTTGATGTCATCACTGTCCCCACTTCTATCCTTGCAGCATATCGTCCCTTCTTCGCAAGGAGTGCCTGTGTCATTCTCAGCACTGCAAAATTGATCGTCCGCTAAACCTCTGCCGCAAGATTCACCAACGTTGCCTGATTGCCCAGAGTCCACGTTTGCACAGCTGAGCAGTCCGTCAGTGCCAGTGCAGCAACCCTTTTGACCTGAACACTCAGTAGTCAACGCATTCGTCGTTACGCTGCATGCTACCTCCGGCCTTTCCTCCATAAACTCCAGCAATGGATACGACATTGATATTTTTGTTGATTCTGGTGTATGAGATTCAGGTAGCAAGCCTCCATCGAATGAATGCGTTTCTCTGCCACCACGAATCATCCGGCGATGTGGATGGGGCGGTTCGCGCTCACGAAGACGCCTAATATTGCGTGACCGCAGGCGTCTCGCGACATTGGACAACTGGGCGTCGGCTCTAGGTATTGCAGCAATTATTGCTAGAGCCGAAATCGGCAGTAGTAGCCTTTTTGGATGGAGACGGCAACTCTCGTTCGCCGCCATTGATCTTGCGTCCCTCTTTGGATTGCTCTCCTCGTTGTAGGAGTGGTGGGAGGTATGCTTGCCGTTTGTCTTCCGGCGACGTGATGACATTGTCGCAGTCAAGTGTGCAATGCAATTGATGAGTGAGCTGGATGGAGGCATCAGAGGAAGACCAGATGCATTGTGTGTCTTATGCGGCGTCGGGAGGACGCAATCTGCACCTCTATTGTATGGTGTATGCTGTGCAGTACGCCTATCTCACAGGTGGGGGGTGCGTTGTCGACTTCATGAGCTGCGGTGGGACCAAAGGCAGGATTGTGATCAGGGTTGAGGGCGGCCGGGCATTCCTTTCGTTCTCTCTTCATCTCTCTTCGATCACCGTCGTTGCTGTTTGCTTGCATGCTTCCAGCTTCCACGAGCTGCAAGGACATCGCTCGCTCGTGTTGCTCTCTCGCCGGCGTTGTTCGAGTGTACGTACCATACGTACGTTCATACTACATATGTACATACGGTAATATCGTACGTACGTGCGGAGACATAAATGCAGACAGTAAGTACGACACTGTAGGCGTTCGAAATTCGCCGACGTCTTTATTACTAGATCCTCCGATAAGGGCTCAACGCATGTAAGAGATCGATGTTTCAGAATAGATGTGTATCCGTCCATAGGTACCGGCCGTCCGTCCAGGATCGAGATATGTATGTACGTATGGGTACAATACATGGATACCTAGCTAGAGGGATGTATGATATATAATATGAGTTCATGGCGGCGGGCAAGATCGATGCGCGCGGGTAGCTCTCTAGAGCGAGCTACGTTACGTTTTATTGTACCATAGGCCATAGGTCCCGACCCAAAACAGAGGCCAGTCAGCTTCGATTGCCGAATGGCTCAAGGGGACCGTCTATTGAAATGGTCCCATTCTGTATGCTCATAAGAGAAAGAATGCACCTGCTCTTCCCAAGCATTGTGCACCATTAGTGCAGCAACTGAACCCCTCTGACCACCGTGTCCTTTGTTGCTCTTTGGTACTCTGAGTCTTTGCTTTCTCTTTCTGCGTCTAGGTTTGCTGCTCTTTCCAGGTAGATCCACATTAGTGTAAGAGGACGACATGAATTCTTCCTCGACAACAGTGTACGACATGCATGCACCCTCCATGAAGCCCATCTTGCTATCCTTTCCAGCTTTGGTTTTGCTATCCTTCCCAGATTTGGCTTTGCTGTCCTTCCCAGATTTAGATTTGCTATCCTTCCCAGATTTAGATTTGCTATCCTTCCCGGATTTAGATTTGCTGCCCTTCCCAGATTTGGATTTGTTGCCCTTCCCAGATTTAGACTAATGACAAACAATGATTAGTCGTCTCAAAAATGAAGCTCGAAAATCAGTTTCATCAAACTGATCTTACCTTTGAACTCTCTCTTGAGTTATTGCTTTCACACTTGCTACCTTTGCTACCTTTGCTACCTCTGTCACCTTTGCTACCTTTGCCGCCTTTGCCGCCTTTGCCGCCTTTCCTACTCTTGCCTGACTGTAAGCATTCCTCTTCGGGCAATGGGGTGACAGATGGGCGCCAGGATGGCTGGCTGCTGGGCAAGCTAGATGGTTGGGTCGATGGCAGGAAACTGGGTTGCGATGAAGGACGTTCGGATGGTTGGCTGCTAGGCAGGCTAGATGGGTGAACAGAGGGCTGAGATGAAGGATGTTCGGATGGCTGGCTACTGGGCAAGCTTGATGGATGAGCAGAGGGCTGAGAAGAAGGATGTTCGGATGGCTGGCTGCTGGGAGAGCTTGATGGATGAGTTGAAGGCTGAGAGGAAGGCTGGCTAGAGGGTTCGCTTGAAGGTTGAATGGAGGGCTGAGAGGATGGCTGGCTAGATGGTTTGCCTGATGGCTGAGTGGAGGGCTGAGAGGAAGGTGGCCTAGATGGTTGGCTACTGGGCAAGCTAGACGGTGCAGTGGAGGGCTGAGAGGAAGGTGGCCTAGATGGTTGTCTGCTGGGCAAGCTAGATGGTTGGACTGAGGGAGGAGAGGATGGCTCCATTGATGGTTGGTCTGATGGTTGTGACGACGGCTGCCCAGATGGCCATATCGAAGTAGATGGTTGCAATGAAGGCTGACTAGACGGTCGGTCCGAAGTAGATGGTTGGAACGATGGTGGGCTAGACGGTTGGGTGGATGGTTGGGTGGATGGTTGGTTAGACGGCTCACTACTGGGCTGCCCAGATGGCTGCCCAGATGGCTGAGAGGATGGCTGCCCGGATGGCTGCCCGGATGGCTGGCCCGATGGCTGAGCAGATGGCTGCGATGATGGCTGTGACGATGGTTGTGATGATGGCTGCGATGATGGTTGCACTGATGGTTGGGACGATGGCTGACTACTTGGTTGCGATGATGGCTGAGTCGATGGTTGAGTAGATGGCTGCGATGATGGTTGCGTTGAGGGCTGAGTCGAAGGCTGACTGCTTGGTTGGCCTGAGGGTTGACTAGACGGCTGCGATGAGGGCTGGCTACTGGGCTGGCTACTGGGCTGGCTGCTGGGCTGACTAGATGGCTGCGATGAGGGTTGGCTGCTGGGTTGGCTCGACGGTTGACTAGATGGCTGGCTACTTGGTTGGGATGACGGCTGACTAGAGGGTTGGCTTGACGGTTGACTAGATGGCTGGCTACTTGGTTGCGATGATGGTTGACTAGATGGCTGGCTACTTGGTTGCGATGATGGCTGACTAGAGGGTTGTGTAGACGGTTGACTAGATGGTTGGCCAGATGGTTGACTAGATGGTTGGCCAGACGGTGGACTAGATGGCTGACTTGATGGCAGGGTCGATGGTAGGCTCGATGGCTGACTAGATGGTTGGCTCGATGGCTGCGAAGAGGGGTGGCTGGAAGGTATGCTAGATGGCTGCTCCGAAGGTCGAGTCGAAGGTTGTCCTGACGGTTGGGAAGATGGTTGGCCCGAGGGCTCGATCGAAGGCTGGCTCGACGGGTGGCTCGTCTCTGTGGGAGGGAGCGAAGTCGACGGCTGCTCTGAAGGTTGGCTCGACTCTGTAGGGGGGAGCGAAGTAGATGGCTGCTCTGAAGGTTGGCTCGACTCTGTAGGGGGTATCGACTCTGAAGGCTGATGCGTAGGTTCGTGCAGAACTTCCTCTGATCCTGCGACCATAAACTCCACCATTGGATGTGATAAAGACATTTCTACTGACTCTGCTGTATGAGTTTCTGGCAGCAACCCTCCATCGAATGAATAAGTTTCTCTGCCACCACGAATCATCCGGCGGTGTGTATGGGGCGATTCGCTCTCGCGAAGACGCCTAATATTGCGTGATCGCAGATGTCTCGCAACATTGGACAGCTGGGCGTCGGCTGTAGGTAATGCAACTATGATTGCTAGAGCCGAGATCGGCAGTAATAGCCGACGGCAACTCTCGCACCTCGGCATTGTTCTTTCGTCCCTTTTTGGATCGCTCTCCTCGTTGTGGGAATTAAGCTTGTCGACTGTCTTGCGGCGACGTGATGGCATTTCGCAGTCAAGTGAGCAATGCAATTTACAATTTCTCACTGGATCATCAGAGGAAGACAAGATGCAGTGGCGTCAGCTGTGTACCACTCGTATGCCTTATGCCGCGCCGGAACGACGCAGGTTTGCAATCTGCACGTATTACAGTGGCGTGACAGTGATGTGTGTTGGTACGCACACGAGCAGGGTAGGGGGGTGCGGTATGGGCGGGACCAAGGCAGGATCGTGATCGGGGTTGAGGGTTGAGGGCGGCTGGACACTCCTTTCACTCACTCAATCTCTTGCATGTATGTTGCATGCTTGCTTGCTTCCCAGCATAAAGCCTTTCCCCCGGCCGCCCAGCGCCCAGGCAACATTTTTTATGGTACCATGCATACCATACGTACTTCCAGTCTGTACGTACCCTAGATACCTACGTACATTCTAACTAACCTCATAGGTACGAATGCAGACAGTGAGTAGGACATTGGAGGCGTTCGAAATTCGCCGAACGTCTCTCTTACTAGATCCTCCGAAGAAAGCTTATCCAAAGCTCAACGCATGAAAGAGATTAACGGATGTTTCAGAGATATGAAATGAATAGGTAGATGATAGATGTGTATCCATATAATATCCAGGATCATACACGTAGGTATGTACCTATTTACTTCTCTTTACTTTCATACATACCGAGCCATCTATTTATTCCGTGGTGATGCATGCATGTGAAGTGAAATATCGTACGTACATGTATGGTATGTACAATACCTATCCTGGATTTGCCTCTGGATGGCCGGGCGGAACGAACACCGAACACCCCGCCCCCCGGCCCCCGGGCCGGCCCTGTTCCATCGATCCTGTTAGTTGAGGAGGTACCATATCGCATGGTACCATATATCATCCCCCCATCAATCTCGACTCTCTTCTCGTGGCCGCAGCCTCACGCTCAACCGTGTCGATCGAGCCTCTGTACCCTATGGGCCAATCTAACATCTTCAATCACTGGGGAAAGCAGCGGGTGCACAGTCTCTCCTCCCATAACTGAGTTCGTGCAATGGCGTTGAGAAGATTTCCGCAAATATGCCGTTTCATGCAGCGACCACGCTCCTCCTCCGCGATGGAGCAAGAAGATGGTTATCAAAACAGCATAATGTACTCCACACAGGACGAGTACAACAGATGGGAGGGACAGGGAAAGCAGCACATCTGTGGCTTTAGATTGAGGATCTGCATGCCCCTCGCTATCGCCATAGTCGTTGCGATACATACAGCCGACGCCCAGTTGTCCCATGCAGCGAAACGATTGAGATCACGCAATATTCGGAGTCTTCGTGAGCGCCAATCGCCCCTGATACACCGTCGAATGATTCGTGGTGGCAGAGAAACGCATTCATTCGACGGAGGCTTGCTGCCTGAATCTCATACACCGGAATCCACAAAAATATCCATGTCGTATCCATTGCTGGAGTTTATGGAGGAAAGGCCAGAGGAAGCATGCAGCGTAACGACGAATGCGTTGACTACTGAGTGTTCAGGTCAAAAGGGTTGCTGCACTGGCACTGACGGACTGCTCAGCTGTGCAAACGTGGACTCTGGGCAATCAGGCAACGTTGGTGAATCTTGCGGCAGAGGTTTAGCGGACGATCAATTTTGCAGTGCTGAGAATGACACAGGCACTCCTTGCGAAGAAGGGTCGATATGCTGCAAGGATAGAACTGAGAACAGTGATGAAATCACATTTTGCTGCATTCCTGATGAATACAGCTGCCTGGATGAGCGCCTCCCAGACGGTTTTTGTGCCCTCACGCTTACCCGATCACCTACAGATGCGCCGACGCTCTCCAGACAGCCTTCGGATCAGCCTAGTAGCAGTCCGACGTCTCAAGTGAGTTTGAATTGTGTAATTCCCCAACAAATGTTCTGTGTTATCGTGCATCATTGCATGGCACCAACTCAACACATTTTTGGTTCGTGTCAACGGCTTCTTTCATTCTTTTTTCTCTCTCAGCCTTCGGGTCAGCCATCCGGGCAGCCTTCCAGTCAACCATCAATCTCACCCACGGGCGAAGACCCGAGCTCCCAGGTGAGTCAGGATGCATATTCGTCTTTGCTGAAATCAAATCTATTAATGCTGTGCCTTATGTAACCAACACTGTTTAATCTATGGTTTAATCCTATTCATCCTACACTTTTTTCCAGCCATCCGAACATCCATCCACTCAGCCGTCTTCTCAGCCTTCAGACAAATCGTCGAATGTGCCTTCGCTCATGCCATCAAATGTACCTTCAGGCCAGCCATCATCCCAACCATCATACCAGCCATCAATTTCGAGCCAGCCTTCGACATCCAGTGAACCTTCCGTCCAGCCATCGATTTCGAGTGAGCCTTCGACATCGAGTGAACCTTCCATCCAGCCATCGATTTCGAGCCAGCCTTCAGGCCAACCATCAAACCAGCCGTCAGGCCAGCCGTCTGCAGGACCTTCGGAGCAGCCATCCAGCATACCTTCTAGCCAACCCTCAGCGATGCCTTCAAGTGGGCCATCCAGCCAACCATCGAGCGAGCCATCCAGTCAACCATCTAGCCAGCCATCCAGCCAGCCGTCAACTCAACCATCTAGCCAGCCATCCAGCCAGCCATCATCCCAACCAAGTAGCCAGCCATCTAGTCAGCCAAGCGGCCAGCCAAGCAGTCAGCCAAGCAGCCAGCCAAGCAGCCAACCCTCGTCACAACCATCTAGCCAGCCCAGTAGCCAGCCTAGTAGCCAGCCCTCGTCACAGCCGTCTAGTCAACCTTCTAGCCAACCAAGCAGTCAGCCTTCGACTCAGCCCTCAACACAACCATCATCACAGCCATCCGCTCAGCCATCCACTCAGCCGTCATCGCAACCAAGTAGCCAACCCTCATCTCAGCCATCAGTGCAACCATCATCGCAGCCATCAGCACAACCATCATCACAACCATCATCGCAGCCATCTGCTCAGCCATCCGGCCAGCCTTCCTCTCGGCCTTCCTCTCAGCCTTCAACTCAACCAACATCACAGCCCAGCAGCCAACCCTCGGAACACCCTTCGTCACAACCCAGTATCCGGCCATCAGCCCAACCATCTGGTCGCCCCAGTATCCAGCCATCTCGCTTGCCTAGCAGTCAGCCTTCCTCTCAGCCCTCTGTTGACACCTTGATTCCAGAAAAGGAATGTTTACAGTCAGGCAAAAGTAGTAAGAGTGGTAAAGGGGGAAAGGGGGGGAAAGGGGGCAAGGGGAGCAAAGGTAGCAAAGGAAGTAAGTGCGAAAGTACCAAATCAAGCAAGAGTTCAAAGGTAAGATCAATGTGCTGGACCTCATGTTCCAGTTTCTACTCAGATGACCAATCTGTGTTTGCTGTAGTCTAAATCTGCGAAGAGAGGCAAATCCAAATCTGGAAAAGACAGTAAATCCAAATCTGGGAAGGATAGCAAGTCCAAACCTGGGAAGGACAGCAAGTCCAAATCTGGGAAGGACAGCAAATCCGCATCTGGAGAGCATAGCGAAGCCAAATCTGGCAAGGACAGCAAAATGGGCTTCATGGAGGGAGTGAACATGTCGTATAATGTTGCCGAGGAAGAATTTGTATCTCTCTCCTATACAAATGAAGACAAAGTTGTGAGAACAGATCCAGGAAAGAGCAGGAAATCTAGACGCAGAAAGAGAAAAGCGAGGCCCAGAGTACCCAAGAGCAGCAAAGGATACGGTGATCGCAGGGGACTAATGGTGCACAATGCTTTGAAAGATCAGGCTATTCTTTTCTCGAATGAATATGCGGAATGGGACCATTTCAATAGACGGGCCCCTTGAGTGCTTTGGAACGTCTACCTATGATAACCCAGCTGGACACTGATCCCTCAAATAGACCGCTTTATTTCATGGCCTTCTTCCTTTCCATCTCAATGACTGTCATGCATAATAAATCTTAGTCAAAAATCAGAATCTATGATCAGACGTGGGTGGTTCAGACACAACAACAGCAAAACTACTGATAGCCTGATTGATCATCGCTCTCTACCCTTCCATTGTCTTTATGAACCCCCCTCAAATTCTCAACTGTGTTCAATGCGGGGCGAAGGCAGTGGTGGCACTCCCTTATGTGGGTGCATGGGCAGTTGTGGTGCGCAGGTGTGAACAATCATAGAATTTTAGTTCAGTGCTGTGGCTGGATGGAGCAGCAGCGGTCGTCCATGTCACACCGGAGCACCAATGGCCGTCCGCTATGCCCTTCAAGTTGTGGGAGTGCGGAATGCGGGGCATGGCATAATCACAGCAAAGTGGTGCTGTTAGGGTCAGCTGGTCGGGTTGGGGGAAAATCAAGACAAAGCAGGTAATTCATGGTCCATGGCTTGCTGTGTTATAGTTACTTGATTTATTATCCAAATCATGTGTTTTAACTGAAAATAATTATGTATCCTGTAATAGGATTTGACTACCCTAATGAGACCGCAAGCCCAGAGTGCAGGCAGGAATCTGTACCTAGACATTGCACACGAACCACCGTCAAATGGTCTGACATAATTGGATGTGCATCAGTGGGTCCGCGGGAGGCTCTGTGTCAAGCTCTATCTACAAATCGCCACAGACTTGATTTTGTGTTGTGTTTTTTGCCCTTGAATGTGTCACAAAAATTAAACACAAACACAAAAAGATTTTGACGTTGCTGTTCACGCCACGGCCCATGGCTGCATAGGCACACCTGACATGAGAAGAACAAGAAAAGGCAGACATTTGATCAGCTATGTCTACATTTACAGAAATAACTACAAAGAAAGTATAGTGTTGCTAAAATATGAGCCCTTACCTACCTAGTAAGCTGTAAACAGGATTGAACCCCCTGTAACCTGTGGGTCCACCCAAGACCGAAGGGCTCAAGGTGGGAAACCAGCTGAAGCATTGCTATCCCAGGCCCTCCATTGTTGCCATGGGTATGTGTG
>JALLBE010001366.1:0-10758 GCA_036939795.1 Thalassiosira mediterranea | reverse complement strand
CTGGGTACACGATAATTTACACTCATAAATTCCGTTTATCCGAGCACTCCCCTAGCCTCTGCCTCGGCTCGCCTTTTCGGCGGCCGCCAGGCCTCTACAGCTAAGACATCGCTTTGTGGTAGCCATGGTGAAAGATCTTTGGGGGGCTGTGATCTGTGATTGGCGAGCAACAGCTCCTGTGAAGGCATGCAGGAGGCAGTTTATTCTTGAAGAGTTGGAGAAAAATTAGCAGGAAGTCGCAGGAAGCTGGAAGCTTGCTAGGAAAGAAGTCCGAAGAAGCACACGTCTGGCCGTGTTCTGTGGTCTGGCCTTCATTCGAAAATTGACATTTCGCACCAAAACCGACGGTAGCCAGAGAGTTTGTCTCTCGGGAGTCCGACACAAACGGGTTTACCATTTACTTGAAAAGACGACGGACGGGGCTGCCGCCATCCACTCGATTTCATACTATTCCTACGCTAAGCCTACGCATCTCTAACTTGCATCGTCGACTCGCTCGATCTCGCTCGCCGTCTGCCCGCTTCGAAAGCTGACAACGCCGCGGTCTGCCTCTTTGTTCGAAGGTGTGTTCAACCATGGCGATGATGGCCGCGGAAACCGCGGCCGGGATCGCCTACCAATGGGAATGCGACGTCCTCGGTGTGCGGGAAATGGGGAGGAGTGTCGGTGGGGGCTGCGCGGCGGCAGCGCTCGGTGGTGGCGAGTAGTGGTGGCGGCGGAAACTCAAGCACAGGCTCTGCGTGACCCATGACGGATGACGGTCCATGCCCCATGGCGCCATGCCGAACGGCCACCCGGAGCCAAGGCTATGATAAAAACACCGCGCACACGTCTATGAGACTGAGCCGGTAGATTTGATCCACACGGGTAGGCCGCTAGGCCCAGGGTGGAGACCGAAGGCTCGTTAGCCATCAACTTCGCGATCGTGTGGTAGTCGCACGTCTCGTGTCGTGATCCCTGCGTTTGGGATTTTTGCAGACGATGCAGCCTCCGCAGGCCAAATCAGTCTGGTCATTACTGGCTCTTTTCCGTCTGTTTGATGAGGGCTGCTCGCATTGCTCTTTTTCCGTCGCTACTTTTTCACCCACAATTCTGACCCCACCCGTTTCCGCCCCCGTTCTCCGCTACAGACATCCATTACGTTCACCCAACAAGATGCCTGTCGATCTCCTCCACCCCTCCGCCGAACAAGAGGCCAGAACCCACAAGCTTAAGAGGCTTGTGCAGAGCCCCAATAGCTTCTTCATGGACATCAAGTGTCCGGGATGCTTTCAGATCACTACCGTCTTCAGCCACGCGCAGTCGGTGGTTCTTTGCGGCTCATGCAATGTCATGCTGTGCCAGCCCACTGGTGGTCGGGCCCGACTCACCGAGGGATGCTCTTACAGAAAGAAGGTCGATTAATCAAAGGGACTAGGATAAAAGCGTCGAAGCTCCAATCTGAAGCATGGGATGTTGCTTTCATCCCCCAGCCTAAATGATGCACTCCGCCTAAAAGAATAAAAAAGCCTGTTTCACTCAACTGTACCCATCTTCTGTCATTTCCTTTTGGAGAAAGATGAAACAGCCATCATGGCATGATTCACCCCAGCATTGGATGAAGCGCTGTCCTGGTTTCCATGTGCACTAGCAATGTCCTGACAATACTCATTTGAAGTAGCAATATACCATTAATCTCATATCTCCCACTTACGGAACCTCTATCAAGGAGCGAAGAGCTGGGGGTGTTCTTCACAATTAAAATCTGGCAGGGCCTCCCATGCCTGGGGCAACGAGTAACCGACCAGCTTTGCCTCCTGTCTCCAGTGTCATGAGCAATGAATCCGTCGTTTCCTCAACTAATCCTGCCAAACTCGATTGACATTGCATGCAGAACATTACATCTCTTGGTTATTGAATATTTTCTAGATCAGCTATCTCTAGAGTGCTGATGATGTGCACCAGTGGAAGGGAAAAGGATAACCTGCAGCACACGGGGAAAGTAGAAAACTGGAGGTATTGTGCAACCATCCCAACAACAACTTCGTGACAAGAGCTCGCTGTTTCAACTACAATATCTTTTAGAATCCAGCCTAATACATTTGTACGCCGAGTGTGATTGCAACACCAGCTCTCACAGGTTATGA
The DNA here is from genome assembly GCA_036939795.1 of Thalassiosira mediterranea. Lineage (NCBI taxonomy): Eukaryota > Bacillariophyta > Thalassiosirophyceae > Thalassiosirales > Thalassiosiraceae > Thalassiosira > Thalassiosira mediterranea. The sequence goes on along the minus strand of JALLBE010001366.1, from coordinate 8,632 downwards.
TCATGGCCGGACCTCAAACACAAACACTTCAGTCTCGTCATCTGTAATCGTCCCATCTTGCGCCTCTCTTTTTACTGCAACCGTTCTCCATGCCAGACAGTCCAGTGACCACCCCCGCCGCTCCACTGCTGCAATTACTCCATCTACAGTAGTAAAAGCCTCACTTTTCTCACCATCCTTGGCATCTCGCCTTTGAAAGCTGAGTATGAGCGACGGTTTGTTCGCCGCGGATGCATCGAATAAGGATGCGACCGTGTTCAGTAGAGAGCTCAGCATTGACGCCAGGAAGACGACGTCGCTCGCTATTATGAAATCTATGCAGGAGCTCTGTTCGCTCGTCAGCTGCTCGTCTATTGAAATTGTCCAGTCTAGTGCCGCGGAGCTCACCCATCCCTTGCCTATTCTCATGCCTTCCGACACTAGCCAACTTGGTGACACAGATTCTGATGCAGTAGAGTCCATGGCTTGCTTATTCTCGTTTCGAAGTAGATTGTCGTCGATGGAGTTTTCTACCAGGGTGGGCAGGTCCGTCAGCAAGACCTGGGACCCGATCGCACCAAGATAGGCGCCGACGACGCCAACTCCAGAACCAAGCTCAATCAGCCGTGCCCCATCTGAGATTCGTCGTTGTATGTCCTGCAGCCTCTCGCAGTCATCGTCTCTCGACCACGCGAGCGTCTCTATGAGTAGCCTGCTACCCGTCCACACCTTGAATCCAGTGCTCCCAGCCATTGAATAACCTCCATCGAAGAAGTTGGGATCCACAGCGTAATCGTCCTCATCCAACTGGGCGGCATCCTCGCCACCCTCGAGGGCGCCGCACGATGGCTCTCGACAGATGAACTCAAGCGTCGCGCCATCGCCGACTGGTGTCGTGCCGGCCGCGTCCGCGAGCGCCGGGGGCAGATTGCAACGGAAAGCGACGCGGGCCAGTCCATCATCGTCCCTCCGAACGGATTCGCCGCATCGGAAACCTCCGGGCTGGGGACGCCGTCGCGATTCTGGGCGCGTCGACAGCATGCTCGAGTTGATGGGAGGAAGAGGGAAGAGCGACAAAATGAGCGAGTGCCTTTGATGACTGATGACCGCTGACCGCCTCGCGGCGAGCGAGCTGTGAGCGCTGCCACCTGCCACCTGCCACCTGCCACAGCTCACCGGGGGTTTACAGATAATAAATATTTTTTGCTCCCCATAAAAGTGAACCGAGGGTAACATACAAGTGATGTCATAGTTTTGACTTTATGCTTTCTTGACATGAACATAATGTTTTACACGTAAAATACTTTACCCCATCTATCTGAGCGCTCACAATACATTAGCTACCACACCTACATTACAATACCCACCGCAGACCGCAGACCGCAGCCCGCAGCGCCTATTGTACCGCGCGCAGCCCACGACGACAGCATTGGCGCGGAGTTGTGCGGCGCGGCGGCGACGCCATGGTGAGGCCAGCGACGACCGTCGACGCTCATTGTTTTCGCTTCGCCATTTCCGACGGATCAAGACCGGCTCTCTAGAGAGGCCGCCGCCCGCCGGATCGTCGCTACCGAGTTACGATACCTCCTAGAGCTGTAGATTCCATGCGCGAGAAGCGGTAAGAACAATGCGAGAGAAGTTACACGGTATCTCACGGTATCCAAAGCAGAATCTTGCGAGCAAGACCGATCCTCGTGTCCCAACAAAGTCCAGGTATCCCACCTCTATCCATCCAAGGCACTGGGTATCCCTAGTCCTTGTTCGAAGTGCTTATCGAATGAAGGATATGCCTTGATCGAACCGAAGATCTAGGCAAACATACTCACGGGCGAGAGATACCTCGCTCGCGTGGGCATTGATGCATCCCAACTCACGGTAAGTGAACTGCACCTGTAGCATCGCCCGATACCCGATCATCAAAGCTGGATCAACAAACCTTGGACGCACAAATTTGGCACAAATCGATCATTCACATCGAACTAATAAACAGTCTTCTCGTCTGTTACCATCTGTACCCTGTTGGTATCTTTGGCCTACCAGATATCCTGCGGCGTAGATATTTCTCCAAGCATACCTGAGATCGTTTCTCTATGCCCTGCTTTAGCCTGCTTTCCAGTCCAAGGCAACATTGTCAGCATTGACCATTGACCCTTCTGCTCCGCCAAAATTTGTTCTCTGTGGAACCTAGATACTGTACCTACCTCTATTCATGATGGCGCCAACAAAGAAGGGGGCGGGTCGCACAAGGGCTAGCCACTCCCACAAACCTGAAGTGGTGGTTCACTGCACGAGCAAAAGAGATCTCCATACCGCTGACCAGTCATCTGAGCGAAAAGGTTTGCCGAGAGCGTCAGAGCTGGAACGACGCATCGATGAGCAGGCTAGCACAATCAGGACGCTGAAGGAGACGTTGTTCCGCACCAAGAACATTCATGAAAGTCAAATGGAGGAGGCTGACAGGACTCGAAAAATGGCAATGCTAGAGAGAGATACTCGGATCAAAGCGTTGGAGAAAGAACTCGTGCAAAGTAAATTGTCACTAACTACAGCAGAGAAGGAAAACTCAACACTTAGTACCAGCAACGAGGCTCTCAAGTCGAAGCTGGTCAACTTTGAGGCAGAATGTCAACAACTGCAACAAGAATATCACAACCTACGTGAGAGCAGTTCACGTTATGTAAGTCGTCAATGTCTGTACCTACGTTTGTTTACAAGAAGCGCTCAGATAACCACCCGATGTCATTTGCAGATCAAATTGCTCATGAAGGAGAAACCGTTCCAACGAGCTGAAAATGGATACAAAGAAAATATAGTGGCCATGGATGATTCTCTGGATGAACTGAGGAGAGAGCTAGAACTTGCCAGTGGAGACGTGGAGGCATTGAAAAGGGGGTCCCGTGAACTTCAGAGTGATCACTTCAACTTGCAAGTTGATCATTGTCCGTTGAGAGCCCAATTATTCTCCTTGAAAAAGGCACTCGAAGAGATACAAGCAGTTCACGACAAGCTACAGAGCGATCTCAATGAGGAAAAGGCAGCATTCCAACGCGCTGAAAAGGAGTATCATAAAAAGGTAGTTGCTATGTCTTGGGCTATGGATGATTCTACGGATCAACTGAAAGGGGAGCTAGAACTGGCAAATGGAAAGATTGAGAAGTTGAGAAGGGAGTGCGATGAACTTCAAAGAGTACACAAACATTTACAGTGTGAACATCATCCCTTAAGGGTTCAATTTGACTCTTTGAAGAAGGAATACCAAGAGCTACAAACAGCTCGTGACCAACTACATAACGATCACTCGGGCCTTGTCAGCAAATGCAAGGATCTGGCCGCCATGATGGAGACACGTGATAATGAAGTGAAATTCTTGAAGGATGAGCGTCAAGCTACCAAAGACCGCATCAAACAAGGCGCTCACGAATGCATTATGCTCAAAGAAAAGAACAGAATGCTTCAGAGCAAAATCACAGGGCTCGAAATGGTACGATCATATCTCAGAATAGTTGCCTTCGCTTAGGGAGTGTACATTGCTAAATTATATGTTTTCTTGCTGCACAATAAGGGTCGGGACATCTATGTTCGTGAAGCAGAACATACGAACGTGCAAGTAGAGAGCAGAGACCTCAGACCACAAATGAGCGCAAACGGCGGTGCCCGCAATGACTCAGTGGTCGAAGTGCAATTGACTGAACAAACAATCAAGGTTTTGCAGCCAGCCAATGATGCTGTTGCAAAAGTGTCCAAAACGATGCCACCATCAGCACAATCACCACGAGTTTCATGTGAGGTTGGGAATGATACGAGCAACGCCAACCCATTTAGTGCTAGACGAAATAGCTTAAATGACGCATGCGATGAGGATTTGGCGAGCATGGTGTATCAAAAAGCCAACCAACTTATTCTCCAGAGAATGAATGCAAAAAAGACAAATAATGGCCCTGGAGCTAGGGCCGGTGACGACCCGGAGAACAAACCCAGAAAGAGAAAGATCGAATCTGGCCAACATGAAGGCCCCGACCGTAGACTATCTACTCGTTCATGGTCCAATCGACCCCCAACTCTGGCTCTCGCATGCGACTTTGATGACTCCAGAGAGGGCACCACAAATTCCAATGAGGGTCAGGTGGGAAAAGAAGTCGGTTCGACTGTTGCAGTGATGTCCAAGCAAGCCCTCGACGCTGCGGCACAGTTGTGGCCTCACGAAGTGCATCAGACATCTCAATTTCAGGCAGCAGTTTGCCATTGCATATCTTTAGGATGCTCGGTGACTGAGATCGCTCGCCACATCCGTGAAACTGTATGTGGAGACTACCCCATCGTTTCAAAACGCGATGGTGTCGTTATTGTTTATGTAACAAGCTGTACTGGATACTGGATGGAAGATTCATAATTGTGTCAGGTACATCAAGAAGTGACATGCGCAGGTCATAGCGCAAGTGAAGTCAAAATCTTGCTACTTGCTAGCAAGAAGAAAAAACTGGGGAAGCGAGCAGAGCTGTGGATGAGCTTTCGACTAGGAGATATCGTATGTCAAGCAGGATATCCAGATTGAGATGGGCGTGAACAACAGTGGAGGCAATGAGCTTCCTGTTCCTGTTAACACCTGATTGAGACAGTGATCACGAGCGAGTTTCGGTGACAGAGCACCTGGCTCTGCTATTGTCTACATATTTAGAAAGGAGATGCACATTCAAGCTCAGGCCGCACATAACTACATCATGATGCTTCGTAATGCCGTAGGGGCCTGCCAGCTCTGCTTTCTATCTGAGTCTTCACTTAAGTATTGGTTACTAATCAAATGGTGTAGTGTACAGTTGCTGACATAAAAATAGGTCAGGACGAGATGGCTTCATAGCAACCGCCATGGTGATGCAAATACTCGCGTCCGTTGTTGTAAATTGGATGAAAATGGACCGATTGCAGACGATCATCATATCTCGCCGTAGTCGAGGGAGGCGAAAGGATCGCTTCCCGGTGTCAGCTCCTCAGCAGCCGGCGCGCCTTGGCCGTTATATCTTGACCGTCTTGACTTGCCTCCGCCGCCAGACTTCTTCCGCCTTGAGAAGAGGTCAGAAGAGTACACAGGCACCGTGTCATGGGGATGCTGGCCAGATGCCAGAGAGGATCCTGACTTGTTTGACTGTGGGCACGGAAACCAAAGTAAAATGAGCTGTGATATGAGCATATCAAGGCGAGGCAAATCGATGAGAGAAAGTCTTCTTCCATCACTCACGCTTCCAGTGCCATCGCTCCTGCTCCTAGACCGGCTGAGCTCCCTCAGCCTCCTGGCCCTCTCCTCGATGCTCATGCCCCTGCTCGTCGGCCTGACCGTGGTAGACCTCCTGCCTTCCCTGGCCGCTCTCTCCGTCTCTGCCACGCCCTCCTCGTCCACCCAGTACATGGCCTCGTGTCTTCTGTACATTTCCTCAAACTCATGCGAGTCTTCCGTGACGGTCGTGTTGACCGTCTTATGGGTACGGTTGGAGGCGACCCGACCAGTCAGGGCCTGGGCTCCGGGTACGAACTCGTCGTGTGCCACGCCGCTCGTCTCGTCAACGACCGTGCGTACGTTGTCGCGCAGCGCCACCGTGTTGCCGGTCGTGTCGACGTCCTTGGAGTAGAATGGCTCGCCGAAGACCACCTCCGTGTTGTTCTCCTGACTAGTGACCTTCTTCTGAGTCGCGCTCGGCATCGTATGGCTTTCCTGAGGCGGCCCGGCGCCCTCCTCGATGATCTGACTAAAGTCCAGCGGGTGCAGCCGCAGCACGTTGTCGTTCTTGGCTATGAGCGCCTTCTCATGTCTCCTCTCCCTGTTCTGCCGCCTCCTCTCCATCTCCTCCAGCGTGTGCGAGCTGATGGCCGAGATGCCGTCGTCGAAGTCCAGGTCGTCCGCGACCCTGTGCACTGCGAGCTCGCCCTCGGCCTTCAGCTCTTCGGGGCTCACCGGCCGTGCCGTGTCCGCGAGGGACTCGCCGTGATGGCCGGACGCGAGCTGATGCCTGGCGCCCAGCTGCTTGAGCCTCGCACGGGCCCCTGCGCAGCGCTGCTCTCGCGGCGTGACGGCCCGCTGTTCGGGTATCGCCGCCTCCCGCATCAGTGGCGACGGGGGCGGACGGGACGGGCCGCCGAATTCCCGGAACGAGTCGTTCACGGCGAACGAGTTCGTCGATCGGTCCTGCGATGCCGACACCTCGAACGGCACGCTCGCCTTCCAACCCGGGGCGGCCGTCGTCGCCTTTCCGCGCGGCGGCGAGACCCGTCCGTCGCCGGGGCTGACGACCTCGTCCTCTCCGATCTCGTCCCGCGGCACGCCGCCCACGCTCGCGAGGCCGTCGCCCGCGCACGGGGCGAAGACGACGCGCACCAGCGAGTCCCACCCGTCGCGGAGCTGGGCTGCCCGAGCCCCCGGCTCGCGCACGAGGTCCTGGATGCGACTGGAAACGACGGAGGCGGCGTCGTGCAGGGACCGTCCGGCGGCCGAGGCGCCTCCGTCGGGGTTGGCCACCATGGTTCCGGTGTCCGTCGATGCCTCCGCCCGTCGAGAGGTCTGTGTATGACACTGCTGGTATCGGAACCGCGGCCCGATTCTCCTTTTGGTCTTGTGGGGCCTACTGAGAGTCTCGGATCACTGGGAATGCTGGGAAGCTGTGATTGCTCACAAAGATAGCCGGTGGCGACACTGAGAACGGTTTCGGTTTCGCCTCTCGACACCAGATTTTTGACGACAGATTCTCCCCAGCCAGCGATTTCCCACGCTCGTGCCGATGGACGTCCGCACGGTTGCCGAAGCTCAACTACCGCTACACCGAGGAGGGCAACTCGAAAGTGCCCCTCGCTGCGTCGCCGACGAGAGATGGCCTTCCGCTCGGAATGCCGACGACCGTCCAACAAGACGCCGCACAATCAGAAAATTGGCCGGGGGGCACGTCCAATGAGACGATATTGTAGAATCGCCCAACTTTTCGTAACGGATAGACGCAATGGCCGGCCGTCGGGACAACGCCGCAATAGCTCCCCTGCCTGCGCTCGCCTATCGAGAGATGGATCGACGGATGCCGATCAAAAAGTGGCCGACGCCATCGTCGGTGCGGTTGCTTGCTCTCTCTTCTTGCTTGCTTTTATCTTGGCGTGTGATGCCCCACACGTGATGTGAGCGTGCCGTCAATCGGAGCGGGAATTCCACGGCCGAAAACGGCGGATTTCGACGGAAACTTTGTGGCATCGATTTTGAGTTGTCCCGACCGAAACCCTATCCTACGTAAATACCAATTAGGGAATTAATACACAGTAAGTAGTTTCTTGTCGGAGAGGACATTGACAGATTAAAGGTTTTCACTCTTGCCGAACGGATATTGTGAGCTTCGTGGAAGCAGGTTAAATTGGCAATGTCTAAAATCGAAGAGATAAACACAAGATAAAAGATTATTCTTTTCACTCTAGAAACAAAATGTATATTTACGAAGCTTATTTTCATCTTATAAATGTTTCGTAGTCAAATTCAAACCGGGCTTAAATGAAATTTAACGACAGATGACGTGGCTCCACAAGACTGCAAGGAGATCTCCCTTTTGACGTGGAGTCCCATGGGATTGGAAGATGATGTCCCTTTTGCTTTTGCTGTGGAGTCCCAGATATGAACAGCAATGATCTCCATAGCCACAATCTCCTCTACAGAGGTACGATAGGTACAATACCGCAGATAGATGAGGTCATATGTACAAAATCATTCAGTTGTACAGTCATACTCATACAGAGAGGGGCGTGCTTGAGTCCAGACACCGATTCAGTGGTAGAGTATCCAAGGTAATGTTTGTGTTCCGGTTCCAATTGTCGGAGAAAACAGCCATTTTATTTAAAGTTAGTCCGAGAGTGATACGGAACACAGCTACAGCTACATACACAGTCCGGTGTGTCTATCATGGCCATTTAAATAAAGTAGTCCCGAAAAAATATATGTAAACAGTATCCTTGGTAAATAGAAAGGGGGTTTATAGGGATGCTTGTCTTGCTTTTGCTTCGTCCAGATAAAACATTAGGAATTAGGGGGGGGTCCTAGTAAGAAAGGGTTTCTACGTAAACCAGACACTTCAAGTTACAAGAGTCTCTCCAGCCTATTTTACCTAGAGATGCCCACACCGAACACAAACAAAAACGCAGCAGATGCAAGAGGTTCCATCGTCAACATCGAATCAATCGATGCGAGGTCCCTCATTACAACCTTTCCTTTCCGTGGCCACGCCGGCCTTTCAAATGCTTGCTGTACTGAGAACGGGACATATTCTGCTGCCCCATGATCATGGTCCAAGGCTTTTGCTGATGGCAGCAGAGTAGTGGGGCTGTATTTTTAGGCAACCAAAAACGGCTCTTTTACTTTTAGTGTTGATATATCGTCCCAACCGTCCCCGCTAAAAGCATAGAGTAATGATGATTGTAGTTGTAGATAAAGACTAATGAAAACAAAATTAATGCACAGTCATCAAGGGCCAGAGATAGCAATGCTGCACTCGGTTGCCGGCCAAGGGCCCTTGGATGGCCATCGAGGTACAAGAGAGAAGGTGTAAATGACACAATTTGGAGGCTGCCTCGGCATTTCAAATGTAGCTGCTGCCTGTCAAGCAGGCCTCAGAACCATCTCCAAAGCTCATCATTCTTC
>JALLBE010001365.1:0-13987 GCA_036939795.1 Thalassiosira mediterranea | reverse complement strand
TCCAAAGCTCATCATTGTTGTCACAGGTACCCATGGCAACAATGGAGGGCCTGGGGTAGCAATGCTTCAGCCTGGTTGCCCACCCAGGACCCTTGGATGGCCCCACAGGGTGCGTGAGTCGCAGCAAAAATGGCCAGATTTGGACGGTGTCTGAGTGATAAAAAGTGCTGCTTCCTGCTTGCCACTGCAAATGCTTCTCGCTGCTCGCCTCCCGCAGCTTGCTGTTGCTCCCATTTTTGCTACCGTCATTGCTTGTGCCTTCACTACTCTCACCCTTGCTGCTGTCACTACTCCTTTTTTCGCCACTCTTGCTGCTGCTTTTGCCCTTGTTGTTGCAGCCCTGTTTGCTGCCACCATCACTGCTGCATCCCTCATCGTTGCTGCTGCGGGATTACCCCCACCAAATGTTGTTGGTATCTTATTAAATTACCAATCTTTTCCAAATTTTCAGGACTCCTCTTCTTTATATCAAAGGGCAGACATAGCTTTTGTCTTTCTTAGACATCTCACGACAGTGCAACAACACAGGACTATAGGAACAGAACATCTTTTTGCATCTCATGCACATATGCATCGTATCAAGAGACTCTACGACGTAGCGTAATGATGTGCTAAGAATGTTCTACGTAAATTATAAGCTACCGTAGATGGAAATGGAAGCTCGTGATGGGAGTAGGACTTGTGGTGGCATCATTCGCGATGGCGGCAAGTCCTGTCGGTAGCCTTGTGTGCCCTATTTAGCAGAAGCTAAGGGCACACAANAGCTCGTGATGGGAGTAGGACTTGTGGTGGCATCATTCGCGATGGCGGCAAGTCCTGTCGGTAGCCTTGTGTGCCCTTAGCTTCTGCTAAATAGGGCAAATTAGGCCGCCGGCGCACCTTGTGCTTGTGTCTGAGAAACAGATGAGAAAGCTGGTAGGGGGTTCCTACGTTCATAGGGGCTTCCCGCCAGTTTTCCAACACATCGCTGTATGAAGCCGACTCCACTTGGCCGGTGCCAATGGCTAGTGTCTATCTCCAAAAGTGTGTCCCAGTCCCAGAACAAACAGCTTCATTATGAATTGCATTCTAAATTAGGTATTTTCATTGGCAAATGTGTCTTGTATGTGTTTGAAATAATTTTTCTTTCGTAACTATGGTGTTTGCGTTCTGGGACATTTTTTTGAACGTCCCGGGACGCACGGCACATATAGATAGACACTAGGTGGTGCAATGTCTGCCCCTTCGGTAAACTATGCTGCCGTCCCAAGAGCAACGTAACCCAGGAGACCGAGCAACCCAAGAAGAGGTTAATCACACAAGATTAGAGAAAAGGAGAGTAGCACAATACAACACACACAGACACGGACAGCCTCCATGAACTACAGTGCCGAATTTATGTTAGCTGTCTACAGCTACAACAATTATTGGTGCTAGCACAGGAACAGGAGTTTCCGATTTCACTATAGCTCGCTCAACATAGTGTCATCTTCATACTATTGCTATTGACATTCCACCACCGTATGTTTATGTTTATGTGGATGTGGTGTCCAATGCATCTCTTCCTTGCGACCCGAGCAACGGCAGGAGACACGACTGACCAAAGTCATCTAGAACAACATCAACAACTACCATGGGTGCAGGTATGGTGACTCATGATACAGTGCTTGGCTGGGGGATTGGGGGCCTTTGTTGTGTGATAGGAGTAGGACTGCCTGTATGTACCTACACAACTACATGGGTCCTGTATACCCAATATATACCCACAAACTACCCGAAATATACCCACGACGCGCGCCAAAAAATATTCCAGGGAAATAATAAAGGGCTCACAATCATACTTCGATGATCTTTGCAATAAAAGTAACACTATGCATGAAGTTGTATCTTCAAATGTTTATATTCAAAGTAAGACCCTAATTGTATTTGTTTATTCGCACATTCTCATTTTCATTTTTCCATAGCCTCCTCTCGCTCACGCCCACGCCGCTCCGCCCAGAGCTCCGCCCTCCGCCCTACCTCCGCCCGTCGCGCGTACGTCGCGCCTCCACCATCGAACGCCGCAGCGCCACCACGATAACCACAATACCGCTATTGTACCGTCCCTCTAGAGCCGGTCGACTCCATGCGCCCGCCGTCACAGCGTCCAGCGCCCAGCCCCGTTTTCTCGATCGCGACCAAACATTTCAGCGTCCTATGATCTCTCTCGTCTTGTAGGTTGAACTGTGGTCAGTGCGACGACGGACGATACCATGCCTCCCCCACCAAGCTCCAAGGTGACAGAAGAGCAGGCAGAATCGCTGGAAGCGATGCGGTCATGTCTTGTGTGCCAGCTGTGTGATAACGATATGACCCATCCAGCGACGCTGTTGTCGTGCGCGCATTCTTTCTGCCAAGCGTGTATCATGAAACACACCGAGAATAGCTGGCAGTGCCCCCGTGAGTATCTCACGCTCTTACAATTTCCGAATGAATCAGATTCTCTCTAAGTGCATGCTGCTCACCTTTTCACAGTGCCAGGATGCCGAAAACCTGTAACAATGAAGGGAGGAGGCAGGGAATATGTCAAACGGAACCCTTTGATAACAGCGATTGCATCGTCTCTTGACAACATAGAGCAAATAATAGGTCAGTGTTGCATATAATTGTTATCACGTATTCTCGTTTACCCACCGGACCACTTTCTCACTATACCATAGCAACTGGTCCGGAGAATTGGTGGGAAGGGCCGAATGAGGAGGGCAAACAAGATGCACAATTTGAGGAGGAAGTGGTAGACTTTCAGATGGATGCGGCCCAAAACCTCGGCAAAAGGAAGCTCGATCAGATAGATTCAGGCGACGAGAGCGACAATTGTGATGATGCATCGAGCACTACGAAGGAACTTGATTTTACCAATGCGAACCAGGTCGACGGTGAGGGCGAAAGAGGATCAGAAGGGCGCAGAACCATGTCAGTTGACAATTCTCTCTTTCCTTCAGGGGAAAGCGTTGGATTCAATCAGAGCTTTCCGCCCCCACCTGAGTTTTCATGCTCGCCAATTGCTATGCAGAGCTCTCAGCCAGAGCCATCAAACTCGCCAACACCATACGTGAATGACAGGGGCGGCCGTGAAACAGCAACTGCAAGCCAGCTAGATCGAGCCATGGCCACACCAACAACTACTTCCAAATCTGCTTCCAAATCTGAGCCCGAAGAAGTGTCAAAGGAAAATATTGCTCCGAGCAGAAAGACGCAGGTGTCGATTTCTAGACAATCCAGTCAATCTGCCATGGCGAAGAAGCTATCGCCTAAACCCCGTGGCAGTCGTGTCTCGTTTCAACAGCAACCCAGAGTTATGCTTCTCGATCCTTCTTGGACGCTCACTAGCAAACACTCGCGTTGCCTTCGTAAGTGTGTGAACGATGGATTCATTTCCTTGCTCAAGATGAGCGCCGATAGTGCATCAGAAAACGGTGATGAGTTCGACTCTGGCTTTGACTTTGACACGGACGAGGGCAGGGAAACGTTTTTGTCGACGCTCTCGTCCGATAGAGCCGGCAACAATCCTCCTGCACCAATGTCATTTTATGCCATCAGTACTGTGAAGGATGAAGAATTTTCGTTTGGAGACGCAATCATTGTCCCAAGATCACTCCCATACTACCTTGCCGTGGCGTGTGGCTTGCCAATCGTTGACATCGAGTTTCTAACTGCTTCCGCAAACATGAAAAGACGCGGCACAATGAACCATCAACGATACCCCTTCCCAGGCGACGATGAGCAAAAGAGGGGTAGGAAACAGGACAATGGCGGCCATCTCGTTCTCGGTGCATCGAACTATACTTGGGATGCGCCTAAGAAAGCTCGCACTGCAGCCCTTGATCGTCACTCTCTATGGCAACGAGAGGAAGGCCCACATGGGAAGAGTGAAACACTCCTCCCAGGCACAGATTTGTTATTTGGATACCGAGTTGTGCTTTTAGGTGAATTTGATCAACCTAACCACAGCAAGCGGACAGTCGCAAAGCGGAGGAAGCAGAGGGATTCTGAAAGCAAAGGTGGAGGGTACTGTACCAGGGGCAATTTGAGTCTTTTGTTGCAGCTGTCTGGGGCAACTGTGTACGACATTGAACCATTGGTGGCATCTAGGCATATTAAAAGAGGACTGAATGAGAAGCAGGTGACGGATATTAGGAATGCACTGCCCTTAGGTGCATCAGAGAGTGGCCCAGCGTTGCATGATGCAATTCATTCTACAGGATGTCAAAGCAAAGTGATCGTTATGGTGAAGGACAAATCTGACGTGAAACTGGGACATGATTTCAACAAGCTTCTGGCGAAAGACGCGATGTCACCAATGCCAATCGTATCATGCCAATGGCTTCTAGATTCAATTGGCGAGTTTGAAGCGAAAGAGCCAGATTTGGATGCTGCATGAGAACGCAATTGACACCTGGCCATGGTGCAGACAGCTCAAAGAGGCTCCACACTGCCTGTAATTGTGGCAATTAATAAAAAATGTCTTACATATCATCAATATTGAGCTGCAAAGCACCATCTCCCTGGCCTGATCCGTAGTATTCCTTACCCAGGACACTGCACAGCTTGAAATCTGGCACAAGTGGCGCAATACCAACAGCCACATGTCCACACCTAAATCTCATCAGCACTGGCACCTCAGTCTTTTTATCATAGGCCTCCACTGCCGCTTTCAAATTGTTTGAGCACCCTGCCATCTCGAAGTCGTCCATGCACACTTCTGAACTAAATTCCTTCATTGTCAACCAATGCAAAAGCACCGACCTCTGTTTGGGGTATCTCCTCCCATTGCTCAGAATCGGCGAAGGCATCGACATCACCGCGAGCGAGGAATCGCTCTGAACGAACAAAAATCCCCGCCCAGTAGTGGAGGATTTGTGAACAGCATATGGATATGCATAGAATCGTATCCGGGATAATATGTCCTGCCGTGCGCTGTCCTTATCTTCCCCAAATATTATCATCATATCTTCACCCACCCTCTTGAATGCTTTTGTTTGACGTAGATTTTCATTTACATGGTATTACACATTAGCACCAAGTAACCTAGAAAAACGACATTGTATATAAAATAATACCTCACCTGCACAGGAATGTTTGTGACCAACTCTTCCATCACCCCCTTTCCAGTTGCCAACCTGACATTCACGTGAGCTGGAGAATTAATTTGCATTGCCAAAGAGAATTGAGCGTACACCTGCGCCCACAGAGCAAACAGCATACATGCCAAAATTGTATGCATCACCTACCAATACGAGGCAACCTGACATCGAGCACACTTGGAGAGCTTCGAAGACGCAGCCTCCTCGGCCGTCTTCCCGCAGTGAAAGCAGACCGGATCCGCATTTTCAGTGAGATTCGACGCGTCGCCCCCGCCCTCCTCGTATCCGAGGTCGATCACCTGGCTCCATCTGAATTTCGCCACCGACTTGGAGGCGTTGACGTCCGCGACGGAGGCGGGCACGTCCGGGATCGACTCGTTCGGCTGGGGAGTCGCCATGGTCGAGGTGATGATGTGATATGTGATGTTCTTTTTTGACGGAGATGGTGAATCGTGAATCTGCCACAAATCTGCTGGCTTTGCTCTTGGCTTTGCTCTCCGCGATTTTTTGGATGGTTGTGGTCATCAGAGTGCAGATGGGAGGCAGATGGCAACTGAGATGTTATGGTACGTCTGTCCCTCGTTCTTAACTTTTTGCTTGATATTTCACCTGAAACTTGACATTGATAAAACGAATGATATTTATTTTTTGTCGGCAGAGGCTGGACCAGTGGGTTGTGACGTCAGTCAGCTGGCAATGCCGCTTGATGCATCGAAACGAACACCAAACGCCGAAAATTTCCCCAGTTTCTGCCTGCACCAACACCAACAAAACAACGGCAATGGCATGAACGTTCACGCCGCGGCCAGATCCTAAGCCAGAGAGCCAAGAGCACCACTCATTTCCATTTTATCAGCGCAGCCGCAAGCAAGGGAAACAGTCGTTGGTTGCATCGAAATAGACTCAGAGCCATCCACTGCTTCGCCAAGTCAGCAAACTCAATTGCGAGGCGAGAAGCGCCCGTAGACCAGTGAAAGCCGCGGCCCTCTCTCGAAAGACCGAGCACTCACAACGGTCCATGGGGTAATATTTCGCCACATAAGTTGGTCGACAGTGAGGGCAGAGTAGGCTCTGGCTCTGGCTCGATCGAGTATGCCCGGTCAAAATGATGTAGGTCACCGCCATCGGGACCCCCATCGCAGCCGCCTGTCGCCGGCGAAAGCGATAGCTCTGGCACTTGCATTGAGTGCTCAATGCGCGAGCTCGTTGCAAACGTCTGGATTGCAAAGACCTCTGTCCGCTAGAAGAGGGATCGGCCGCGGTTTACCTCCCGCATCACAGTCATGTGGAGGCCATAATATCCCATACATTGGTATAAATGACCGCGTCAGCTGTCGAGCCGCCAGGCCGTCGGCCCTCCTGGCCCGCACCCGAAAAGAAACCGAGGAGGAGGAATTCCAACGCTCCCTCCTCGAGGCCAAGATAGCCAACGACATCAAGTACACGGTGGTCACCGAAGAAAAGGAACGGAACGAAATCGTCACCAAACAGATAGGAGAGGAGAAGGAGAAGCTCCAGGTGGCGGTGGAGGAGGTCAAGGAGGCGGTCCGCAACGTGACGCAATCCGCCAAGGATCTGGGGGGCGCCGTCATCGGGGAGGGACAGAACGGGAATGGCAAGAGCAGCGGCAAGAAGAGCAAGAAGAGCAAGAAGGAGGCCGTGGTGGACGTGTCCAAAAGTGCGGCGAAGTTGGGGGTGGCGACCATCGTGAGGGGACCGAGCATCTTCAAGCGCATGTGCACGCTGTTGGCGACGGGAGAGATGAGGTGAGCACCTTTTAATAGTTTCGGTACATTCTCGTCGTCCTGTGCCTTCGAATCTCACTCTATTTCATCACTTGTTGGTGTCCGTCCTCGACAGAAATGACATCCTACGCAGGCGCAAACACTATTTGTCGGATTGGACGGACGCATTCAAGAAGAAGAGGCAGGCCGTTCCGGCCATCATGTTTCTTTTCTTCGCCTGTCTATCCCCCACGGTTTCGTTCGGAACCATTTCATCTGAGTTGACGAGCGGATCGATAGGAGTTGTGGAGTTCCTCCTCGGAAGTGGGCTTGCTGGGATGGTGAGTTGGCTTGGCACGTTGGGTACTATTGTATGTGTCAGCATGTCGAGCTGCCGTGGACCTTACCATATTGCACATCTATCATTCCACAGCTATACTCCATCTTGAGTGGGCAGCCCATGGCCTTCTTGGCACCCACGGGGCTCACGCTCGCATTCATATCCGGGCTGTTCAGATTTTGCACGCTGAACGAGCTCCCATTCTTCCCCGTCTATGCCTGGGTGGGTTTGTGGACGAGCGGATTCATGACCCTCCTGGGTCTTTCGGGATCGAGCAAATTGATTCGGTATTGCACCCGTTTCACGGACGAGGTGTTCAATGGGATGTTGAGCATGAACTTCATTTGGGAAGCCGTTACATCGCTTCGTCGAAACTTCGTCAATGCGGCGAAGATCGACCCAATGAACCTCACGATGCCTTTCGTGGCGTTGTCGATGGCTTTGGGGACGCTGTTTGGTATGGCGAGCGTGGTCAAATTTGAGGCGACAAAGTTCTTCAACTCCAAAATCCGAAAGATAGTCAAAAACTTTGGACCCGTGTCGACGATTCTCCTGTTCACACTGTTGAACTTGCATCCATGGGCTAAGAAGTTCAATGTTCCAACGCTGTCGGTTCCAGATACTTTTCAGTTGGCAGGAGGGAGGAACTTCCTTGTGGGTCTGAAGGATATTCCTGTCAAAGTGCGAATGCTCTGTGCCCTCCCAGCCACCCTCCTGACGTGTTTGTTCTTCATGGACCAAAATATCAGCGTCCGGTTGGTGAATAATCCAGACAACAAGCTGAAAAAAGGGGCAGCATACAGTTTGGACATGGTTGCTCTGGGTTTAATCACGGGAGGTAAGGGCTATTCTCTCAATTTCTGTCCTGGCGCTCTTCCCACCCTGTCTCACTAGAGTTGTATTACCACATCATGTTGCAGTTCTCTCCGTTTTGGGCCTTCCTTGGATGTGTGGGGCGACGGTGCAATCTATGAACCATGTCCGTGCAATGGCTGAGACAA
Source organism: Thalassiosira mediterranea (assembly GCA_036939795.1). Classification (NCBI taxonomy): domain Eukaryota; phylum Bacillariophyta; class Thalassiosirophyceae; order Thalassiosirales; family Thalassiosiraceae; genus Thalassiosira; species Thalassiosira mediterranea. The sequence goes on along the minus strand of JALLBE010001365.1, from coordinate 5,820 downwards.
AATTGAACGAGGAGACGAAACAGATGGAAATTGTGGAGGTGACTGAGACTAGAGTTACTGGCTTCGTCATTCATGCTATGCTAGCTGCCACAGTCATGCTCCTGCCGCTGATAAAGAACATTCCTATCCCCGTGGTATCGGGTGTATTTTTGTTTTTGGGAAGGAAGCTCATGACAGGGAATACTTTCTTGAAACGAATAACAGATGCATTCGCGGAGAAAGCGAGGTTGCCCAAGAAACATCCTATCAATGTCTTAGGCAGGAAGAAGATGGACGCTTACACGGGGGTTCAGGTACTATGCTTACTGGGATTGTTTGGTTTCAAGCAAATACCTGCTATTACGATATATTTCCCAGCCATGATCGGAATATTGATGTTAATCCGTGGAATTGTGCTTCCTAAGTTTTTCAGCGAAGAAGAGTTCGTTGCTTTAGGAGATGCTTCACCAGAATGGAATGATCCATAGTAAAGAGACCATATCAAATTTTAGGGTTGATACTGCTACTCTTGTCCATGTCATGGACGGACCTATATGGTGTTAGTTCAAGTCTATTGGTGCTCTATTGCAGTTTACCACTTGCAGCTAATTCTAGGATATGCCTTTCATTTCAACGATGATACTTCAGGGGATATCGCATGATCTGCACAGTCCAAGCTTAGTAGAGCTGCCTTCATACCAAATGAGACAGCTTCGTCCTTGCTTGAACCTTGTAAGAGAGAATGAATGAAAGCACCACACAGAGTATCTCCTGCGCCATTGCTGCTATGAACTTTTTGGACTACATCTGCAGGAAAGTGTTTGAACTCTGGAGATGATGCACCTCTCTTAGTGGCCAAGAGAACTCCACTGCTGCCCATTGTTACCACAATGCATGCACCCTCAGGTTTCATTCTCGATAGCAACTGTGTTGCCGCATCTCTGACGTGCTCAGCTTCACTAGAGCCATCCTGGGCTCCTGCCAGTGCAAACAACTCATCTTCGTTTGGGAACACATAACTCAGACATTGGATAAATGCATCATCACAGGAGAGTAGCTTCGCTTTGGGCACACTCGTCGGTTCGAAGCAAACGGAAGACCCAGCCTCGATGCCATTTTCAGCCGCCATAGCAATGGCCTTATCAGGTGCGTTAGAATCAAGAACTAGAAATTCGACACCGTTCAGCTCATCCACAGAGGGTATTGGAATGCATTTCAAAGCTTCCATATCTGCCACCCCACCAACAAGGTCACTGTTCTGATCTAGGAGCGCTAAGTACTGAGCAGTATTCACGCCTGATGCAACGCGCACACTCTCTGCAGTTATCACAACTCCACACTCATTTTTCAACCTCGTAAGCAGCCCTTGCCCTCCATCATCATCACCCACAGCTGTGTAGAACAGAGGTTTTGAACCCAATCTTCCCAGAACCTCAGCTACGTTTCGACCGACCCCTCCGTGCGAGCAATGTATGGTGCCTGGATTGGAGGTCCCAATGATCATTTCACAGTCAGCACTCGATTTAGCAATGGTATCTATCACAGTCCCGCCCACAAGAACAACCCGTGGTTTGGGCTGCGCTGAACCTACCGGTTTGTCAATGCCCTTCGGATGAGGTGATGCAAATATTTGGTTGGCTCTGTCCCCAGTTGACAAATTTGCAATGCTGTTTGCGATTTCAGCCCCAACTCGAGCATTATTCTTCACCAATGACATGTTGCTTCAGATTCAAAATCAAGCACAATAATTTGAGACTCGCAGCCGCCCGGGTAAAGAATGGTACACACAGCATGGATGAAGAATCATCGTACCTGCGGAGGCTATCTCCACCAGTCTTATCGGCCACTGTGCGTAGGATGAAAGGTGTGACATCTCTCCCCTCTATCCCGGCAGCTTCGGCTTCTTGCAAGGCCTCTTGTATTGCAACCTCGACATTTTGCCCAGCAGGGTCATGATTCGGGACAGCCTAATAAGCCAGATGCGTGAGTGATTACTCTCACACAAGGATTCAAGTATCAGATTTGAAGTATATCATACACTTCTTCAACTCACCACGAGCATACCACTCGACATTCCGAGCTCTCTAGCCGTCAAGTAAGATGAAGCCACATCGATCGCACCATCGAACGTTGCCGGCGACTTCACGCCAGATTTCGGCGAGAAGAAGGCAGGGAATTCGTCCGACTTCCAGGTGCCGGTGGGGACGGCGTACGTTTCCAGAACCTCCAGCGTCCGCTTGATGTCGAGGATGCTCTTCACTCCCGCAGAAATGACGATCACCGGCGTACGTGACAATTCGATCAAGTCCGTCGAGACGTCCAGCGAGAGCTCCCCTCCCCTGTGTACGCCCCCAGTCCCTCCTGCTCACGAAGAGTACACAACATATGTATCAACATCATTCAATGTTTTCACGCATTGATAACAATGAGATATCTCCTGGTAGCAGCAATCGTAGCTTACCTGTTACAAATGTTGATATACCTGCAGCATGCGCTAACCTCATCGTAGCAGCCACAGTTGTGGCTACATTCACGTTTTGTTTACGTGGCAGACATCCGTTAGACGCTAGACACTTAGGGAAATAGAGAGTTGAGATGAAGATATCAACTTTGGTGCGTCACCTACCTCCCCATTGAACGCTCTCTGCCGACGTGCCCACGACATTGCGGTGCTTCGATGCTACTAATGGCAAGTCTCGCGTCGAGCACTTGATGGCCCTGCCCTCCTCACCGGCCTTCGACAGATTCTCCAGCTCGTCGGGATGCAGGCCTGCCCGGAAGACTCCGTCTTTCACGGCGATCGTGGCAGGGATCACGCCCTACAATGAGCAGCGCGAAGGACATGAACTGTGAGACGATGATGCGCTGCAGAAGACGACGCAACGAAATAATGTATGATGCAGTCACCTCGTTCCTCAATATTTGCGACACGTCCATCGCCAGCTCAAGATTCTGGGGATAGGGCATGCCGTGCGCGACGATGGTCGACTCCAGTGCAACGACTGACGTATCAACACACGCACAAGATGATGACGAGTGAGAGCACGTATGATATGCAAACGACGAGATGAGGGCAATGCGTGGCATAATATGGATAGCCGCCGCCCATCCCCAGCGTCCTGGACACAGACGGACACTCACCCGGACGACCCGAGGAGAGGGCGTCGGCCACCTCCGGCAGGATCTTCACGCACGACGACGACCGACGAGCGGTGGCCCGCGTCGCCGCCGCCGAGGCGTATTTCCGCAGTGCTCGATAGGATGCCATGTTGGAGGGGCAGGCAGAACAATGGCATTGCTGGCTGGGGCCGCGCGTGTAGACTGTAGGTAGACATCGATTTCAAGACGGATGACGAGCGATGACGATGATGGCCGTGATGTTCCCGCCGAAACAGTGCCGACATCAAAGATCTCAGGAACTACATAAGGGTATACGTTTCGATTGAAGATACAATAATTTACAGTGACACAATAAAAAGTTAAAATAACGAAATTCCGACATTTGACCTGTACCCCTAGACTATTCCTTTTCTCGGCTCAACGCAACAGCCCTCGCCTCTCTGCCTCGCCTAGCCCTATAGGATTAGTGGGCGCGTTGGCGCGCCCACGTACAGCACGATATTGTCACAGGCCCAAAAAGGTTCCACGTGGAAGGTTTGAGCCATTTTCGGGCCAAAATTCGCTCAAAACTCCTCAAAATCGGTCGTCTGACCCGTGCCATCTCATCAATGTGACGTTTTGAACCATTTCCTTTGCAAAAATGGCTTCTAATAGCTCAAAATTGATCATTCAAAATGTGCCATATGANAAAATCGATCGTCTGACCCGTGCCATCTCACCAATGTGACGTTTTGAACCATTTCCGTTGCAAAAATGGCTTCTAATAGCTCAAATTTGATCATTCAAAATGTGCCATATGACCAATGTGGGGCCCACGTCGGAGACCGCCCACGTATACCAGATATCTGCCCACTAATCCTATGCCTACCGCCGGCCCATCCATCCACCAAGCGATCCAGCAGGATTCAGCCGCCAGCGAGCGAGCACCACCGTGTGGCACCACGCGCTCGCTGTGATTGGTGATGTGACTGCTGCGCGCCACGCGGGGCCATTCATTTTCGGTTGTCCGTCGAAAAAGTGAACGATAAATACCGGAAGCAATCTGGATGTGATCCTACGCCAATGAATATTGATTCCGATGTATTCTCGAACGACAAAACGACACATATCAAATCTGTCCCAACTCCCAATTTAGTCCACCACCGCAAGGTCCCGCCAAATACGTCATACGATACACGCGCACTGTAGATGCATGCCCGCCCGCCCGGCCGCCGCCCCACACGCACCCCAACTGGGGGAACCCAGAGTACGCTCTGTATGTTGCACCGCTCCGCTCCCAGAGACGAGAGCAGCCAGAGGCGGATGTCATGCGTGCCCCACACCACGGCTTTACATACCTACCTATCGTATGTAGACGGACGGGCTGCTGCCTCGCTCCAGCTCGCTCGGACTCGGGATCTCTCGGGATGGACTCGCTCTCGAACAGACTCGATCCGACCTATCGTACCTACTCGGACCCCCGCCCTGCCTTCATTCCTGGCGAATCCTGAGCCTGGATCCTGGCGCTGCCTTCCTGATTCTGATTGATCAGCTGCAATTGCGACGCGAACAGGTACCAGGTACCATACGAACCAATGGCAGGTGACGACGACGCGGATACCTACCATTGCTTGGTACCATACAACACTTTGGTTTCGCTCGTCGATAGCCGGGCAAGGCGTCGTACTCTGTCATACTCATACTGCACCCCTATGTATGACTCGATTTCTGATCCCCAGTGCTTGAGACTTGAGAGTTTTCACCTCTGACAGCTTTGTACTGCGCTTGGGATTGGACGAAATCATTCTAAGGATACTCGGCCAATCTTATACCTCGACTAAAGTATTGCAAATATAACCTATGCCCAGCTTCAGTGTCGGTGACCCGCATGATGAATGGTGTACTACACTAGTGCTAGGTTTTTGTTTTTCTCTGCTGTACTGTCATGCGAAATGGTTGGTATTGTAATAGACAGTTCCATTCTCAAAGACTTACCATGCAATCAGGATAAAGTATTGGGTATCTCAACATATGATCCCAAAAGCTCAGTAGATTAGAAGCCTTCGGTGAAACCAGATGAGGCAGAATAAACAAGTCACTCAAAAAAAATGTTTCGTTGCCTCTGTGTTTAGGTATTTATATTGGTCATGGTGTCGCTGGGCCTCTATATTGCAACCGTGATACATTACAGCTGTGATACAGTATTATACTCTACTCAAATAATATCATTCTTCTCAATCGCTCTTCGTTGCGCTGCGCATGAAAGGACACTTCTTCTTCTTGTAGAGGGTTAATTCGTCCACACCCCAGATAGACTCAAAGGCATGGCTTATAAATTCATCTAAGGAGTCTTCCTCATGTAAAGAGCAACCGTGGCCTAGGATATCCGCGAAATTAGCCCGTCCACGTTCTTGGTATTCGACGTTTTGAGGAGAGTATCTTGTATTGTCAATGAGATGTTTGACACTGTTGCTTGTTGGTACCCCTGGAGTGTTCCCAATCAACCCAAACCTTGAGCGCGCTGAAACAACTGGTTGCCTGGTATAATGGCGTTGACTCGGACTGGCACCTGCGTCCGCCTCGGTAGGACCGACAAAATCATCGTCAAGAAGAAGAGCGAGTAGGGTCAATTTTGTCGTGTTGCTGTTGCCGTCACAAGCCCCACCATGCTTCTTAAGAGTATCATTTGTGAGTATTCAGGGCTACGGAAAAGCACTTCATTTGAATTGGTTTGTTTGCAAA
>JALLBE010001364.1:0-10753 GCA_036939795.1 Thalassiosira mediterranea | reverse complement strand
GGTATTACTCAATACTCACTCACTCGAGTATTTTTTGCTCGGGTGCAGAACCCTGGTCGTAGTACCGAGTAACGATGTGCACTCTTGGACGGACATGCCCTCATGCCCTCAACGAAACACATCTCTCTGTCCTGCCTGACTTGGTCCTGATGAGATGCTCATGTGCAATCCTTTGCTCCTATCCTGCCACGACTCCTGCATGGCTGATGACTGGCCGAGGGCCAAGTGTAGCTCTAGACTAGACTATAGAGGTCGATACTGATATTATCACTGATATGTAATGACATCACATCACAGGCTTACATATTGAGCTGCAAGTCAAGTCCTCGGGATCGGGAGAACTCGTCGGCTATCTTTGCACTTGTAACATCCTGACGAATTGCTTCCAGAAGATGCCAGGACTGATCTTGCATACCTATACCCTAACCCTAGAGCATTTATTTTTTGGGCCCCATTCATTCAGCCCAGCAGGTCCCCATCCGCCGCCCCATTCCTTCTGTGGTTGCGGTCACTCACTGCCACTGTGCCCCTTGAGCTCGAGACGGTCACCACCACCCCTATCCCTCCATCAGTCTTCCTATCTCTCTGCCAGTGTTCCCTCCATTCAATGGAGGTGGAGAGTGGAGATGCAGCCATAGCCATATGGTGAAGCCAGCGAGCCTTGACGAGCTAGGGCTAGGGGCTAGGGACAGAGGCAACCATCATGGCCATGGCCATGGCCATGGCCATCCTCATTTGGTTATTCATAGAGATAAAAACTTTTTTAATATTCCTATGTAAACGTAAGTAAGTGTCATCAAGCATCAACATCAAGGAAGCTGCATAACATAGTAATAGATCAGGAGGGTAGTGTAGCATTCGGTTTCGGAAACGGAGGAGAAATAGTGCAGCGTGCAACTAAGGCTAAGGCTAAGGCCGCTTGAGGTCATATGAACTGGTAGCTTAGTCAGATAAACACTCTATGCGTATTTTTGTCACAACAGAAGCGGAAGATGAAGATGAACCGCTTGTTTGTCTATTCCCAACACCAACACTCCCACCCCCCACCCATGGGGGCGTGTGTGCAGAGGTGGAATCACTGCCTAAGAAAGACAGACAATTAGGATAATTGAAAGTTACAATTGAAAGCTCATGTTGCTCTAGAACAACACTGATAAATGCATCACGGCGCCACTGGCCATACTCCCTCGCTCCATACTGCGTGCTGATTTATTCAAAAATCATGTGAAACATGCAATTGCAATTGCAAATGCAACATCATCCTTGGCTAATTTAACCCCTGTCTGTTGTGACAATGCATATTGCTCTGACTCCATCCAAAGAATGAAGGGATGAAATCTGAAATCTCAGACTCGTTACATACAGTGTATCATAACCTTACAGCTTGCATAGTGTACAATATGCATCATAAAAATTCATGTGGACGGTAGATAGTACCCGCCCGCGGGTGTGGGTCCAGTGGGTCTCAGAGTTTTGGGTGCATGTTGGGTTTCATTCATGTCGGCTTTTTCTCGGCGGTTTTCCCGCCAAGGGCACGGTCTGCTGGTTGCGTTGACATCTCTTTCCAAGAAAATGACACTCAGCCCTTGATTTTATAATCACAGGAATTAGTACAAGCCGCTCTGGATGCATCATCGCGTCTATCTAGGAGTAAGGTAAATTTATTATTTAACTTGGGCTTAATTTATTAGAATGAATAGAAATATTATTTTTACGAGTATGGTATGTAATAAAATTTAATGAATGGTATTTTTATCAAAAATGGAGAAAGTGTGAACATCATATTTTACACAACTTGAATTTCCAATCCACTGCCAAACTCACACATTACTGCCCCCCGCCCTGACTCCCCCATGCCATTTTCATGTCGAAGTTCGTGTTTGATTGGGCGGCCGCCGGCCGCCCAAGCTCAAGCTCCCGCCTCCGCTCCTGCCCCCTGCCCGCCACCGCCGCGCCCCTCCCCCCTCCCGCCTCTCGCCGGCCCCGATTGTCGATTGTTCACTGTTGACTGTTCACGCACTGCACACTGTTCACTGAGGTTCAATGCATGCCCGCCGGCCGTCGTCATTGCGGTGTCGTGTTCTCATTCCCCCTATCGAAATCTTGAGACGCAGCCGCGATATTTTAGGGTAGGCGACGTTCACTACGGCATACGGCGCCCCCTCGATTCCATTGCCTTCAACGCACCCCTCATCGGCGGACATAAAATGAGCGAGCGCCATGACGCCCCCTCGTCCCCCTCCCACGGCGGCGACGAACACGGCGCGGCGAAGATCGATCTGAGCGCCGCGAATTATGCCCGCAAGAAGAGTCGGGAGCTGGAGATGATACGGAAGCACCGATCCACGAGGACCACCGACAGCGTGGCGCGGATCGTGCAGGCGATGAACGAAAAGGGCATCGGGGGGGTGAAGCTGAAGAATGTCGAGGTGAGACATATGCTGAGAGACGAGAGCGGCTCGCGCCTCGCGCAAATAATGTTGTCCTTTTTTATCGCACCGCGCAAAAGATGATGCGCACTATGGTCATCTGAGAACACCTGCAGTGGGCGTATCAAATATTGATCAAGTTTTCAAGACCTGGTATACGGGTGGAACTACACAGCTTAGTAATGTCACTTGACAGTTCCCTCGGTGCTTGGTCTCCATGGCAAATCAACTTGGTCTGCAGGTCCCAATCCAGTCCTCTGGTTCGTGATGTATATCCCCTGGGAGGGTCGGGAATGAGGGGAGTAGATCGAAATATTTTTCAAGTGAGGATATTCATTTGCCGAACCTGCTGCAAACCTCATGTGCCGTGCATTAGTCCACTAGTTGTCAGCCAGTTCTCGCACCCCATATCGTGTTTGTTTGGGTTGTTGTTGTTTCGATCGGCTGGAATATCAGGCGACCCTCACCAATGCTCACCTGCATCTATCATGTACATGCTTGGGAAGAAGTCGGATTAGCTGTGGGGATTCTGCTTTGTTGTGCTGTAGCTGTACCATGTGCTAGCCATTCCCATTCCAGCGAAGTCTGCTATGGTACCTCGAGAGATATCTTGTTGAAATCTCAGTGTACAACACTTCTCCTGCTAGCTGTTTTCTTAATTATGTCCTGTTTCTCATTTCAATTATTTTCCAGGTTGAGGCGTTTGTGGTCAAGGCGGTTCGGGAGGAACGTGACCGTGCGTTGCAGCAGGGGATGGAGGCGGCTGCATACGAAGCAGCGTTGAGCCAGGCGCTTGCGCAAGTTACCCGTCCAGAAGAGGAAGGTGAAAATGAGGGACATTACGACGAGGGCCAATCCCGCGTTAATGCTGGGGATGGAGGCGAAGAAGCTGGAAGTGGAAGTGGTAGGGGACCCAGCGTCCGTTCTCTTGAAAAGAAATTTTCCCACGGCTCTGCTGACGCCGGCAAGTCCATGGAGCGCTACCTACAGAAGGTGTTCAAGACAGCGCGAGGCATACACGACGACATGGGCCAGAGACAAGAGGTGGAGTACTATGAAAACGACGAGGACGAGGTGGCCCACTATGGCGAGGACAACCCAGAGCAGGAGTGTGGGATGGCGCCAGAGGCTTGGCAGGCTGGGGCCCCAATTGTTGACGAGGAGGATCTGACTGATGGGGGTGGATCTGGAAGGGCAATTCCGAAGAACAACAGATCCTTTACGAGCAATGGCCAGGGAGATCATATGGCTTCCCAAGCAGAGTACGAGAGGCGATCGAAGGCGAGGGCAAGCAGTGCTAGGAAGGAAGACACAACAACTGCGACATCAGAATGGGCACCATCACACACTGATGCGTCAACGTCAGAGAAAGAATACGCGCGTCAGACAGAAGAAAGACTGAGTGCCATCAAGAAGGACAACAGGGCGGCCCAACGGGAGAGGGAGCAGCAGCAGCAGGCGAAGTTTACTGGTGGCGCAGATCAGGTCACCACACAAGCCTACTCTGCCAACGCCGCTCGAAACGTCTCGCGCCGGAAGCTGGGCGATGGTGGCGCCACTCCTGGCGAACTCGCACCCCAGAAGGATGTCGAGGATGTCGTGGAGGAAATGGCGCAACGGCCCATGAAACCAGCGCAGACCAACGAACCCATACTTGTGCCGGAAAGGGACGAGGCCGAGGATGATTATGAGCGCAGGCTGCAGGAGAGGCTGGAGAACACCAAGAGGGAGAATGCTGAAAATGGTCCCAATGTTCCATTGCCGGCCGACAAGGGCAGATTCGTGGACAGCACCCCCGAGGGATTTAACCAAAACATGGGGTTGCCTGTGGAGCCGATTAGGGAGGGGGTGCCAATAAAGGAGGATGTGCCGGCACCTCCGGCCAAGGCTGAGCGTGGGGATGGTGATGGAGAAGTTGTGAAGGAGGGCAATGTCTTGCCTTCTAGCGCCAAGGAGAGTGTGCCGCAGGATGCCAGGCCCATCGAAGGTCCTGGTGGTTATGATGGTGGTGGGGTGAGCGAACCAGAGGAAGGCGAGGAACAGAATGAGGGAGGGGCAGACGGGGACGGTGTGGATGCTCTTGAGGAAGGAGACGTTGAAGAAGCTGAGCAGGACACAGCAGAAAAGGGAGGTGAGGAGGAGGAAGCGAATTCAGAAGAGGAAGAGGCAGATGGCGAGAATCCAGCACTAAATCGAAAGGGGTCGGCAGTGGAGTCCGTAGTGGAGGCGACAGAAGAGGAGGCTGATCTTGCCAACCTGGAGGTGGAAATGTCAGAAGACGAGGATGGGCCCCCCAAAGAGGAGGAACCAGCAGCAGTGGAAGCGACACCAGCGAAGGTGGACGATGTGGCGCCGGCCCCGCCGAAACCTAAGCCAACGCCGCCAGCTATGATCCAGGAGCCCGATCCTGTGGTCGCTGAGTCCAAGGGGTGCAGTTGTGTCATATCTTGAGTTACTACAGAGAGGACACAGCTTGTTTCACTGTTTTGCATGGATTCCCAAACGAGGCCATCACAATGTGAATTCTGGACACTTAGTATCCAATTCTCTCGATCGATCTGTGCGTGTGATTGTTTGTTTCGTTGTCGTCTTTTCATACTAGGAGCTCGTAGGAACGCCAGGAAATGGGCCAGTCATCAATAAAAATGAATATTTTTACATGCATGCACATGCCTTAGATCGGGTGCCATTTTATCCCATTTGATTCACTCTCGGCACTACAAAATGATACTTACTGCATTATGTACTGCATCTGGTCAAGGAGCTTCTTTTCCATCGGCATCAGTGCAACTAGCTTTATGGTTTTAAATCTTCCTTTTTCACAGTTGTACCTTTCCATGAGAGAGTAAATTGAATCCTTATAGTATGTCGTTATACAAGTAGAAGCAAGGACAAACGATCGGGCTGTCGGGAGCCTATCGCCTATCGGTCGGTCAACAGTAAATACTGATCCCTCGAAAGTTGTACCTTTCCATGACACATGGAATGCATATCATCCCCAAAATGCTGGCAACACAAGCTCTCAACAGTTCCTTGTGCTCCATCTTCACCCCCTTCATCTTCGCGACAACCCTTTTGAACATTGACATCATATGCTTCCTTTGTGGCACGGTTGTAATCTGGAAGGCACGACAATATACGAAGTGAGACCAATGTTGGCAAAATGTGGCTACAAGTGTACATTTCGAAAAGCATAGCGATCTTACGGCCACTACGCGATGAGAACATGAAACCTGCATTTTCGATCGATTTTCGATTGAAGAACTCGGGCTCAGACGTTTTTCAGCTGTCTCATCTTTTCATCATCCACTACGGATTTCATACAAATGAGGAATACGACAAGCCGTATCATCAATTAGTATGAATAATCTTCATTTAGCATGGGTGTCTCTAATTTAGTCAGAATTTTACTGTTGCATTTCCTTCGCACCTGGTACAATATGAATAAATAAATATCATCGTAGGACAAAAAAATCCATGTTGTCGTGGCATAAGGCCTTTCTCTGCAAGTGGGAAGAAATGTTCATGAGAATTCTGGTAGGGATTGATGGCTTCAGGAGTGTCACAATTAGCACAATTGACGTACTGCCAGTGCCAAATACGTATCCATCCTTGGGCTGGTTTGAATTTCCCCGTTGGTCCGACTTTTCGCTTTATCAGCCACAAATACATCATCTTCAGTATCAGTAATGCCGTGTGCGCTCCGCGATTCAGATTCAGAGGCTCCGTTTTTGGAGCCAACTGGAAGAAGACTTGGGTACAGCTGGAATAACCACTGAAATGTGACACGATAGCGTCTCTCCAGTGGCTTCGCTTGGTATGGTTGAGTCCGTTGAATTTTCAAATTTCATTCGTGACGATAATGAATCTTGGACTACGTAGTTTCACAACGAACTTTTGATCTTGTAAGTGGATCAAAATTGAATTATCTATGCCTTTTGCGCGCCGGCACTATGGCGTAAGATATTTGAATTTCCAATACGTTTTGTACGGTTCACCACTTGTAACAGTTGAGGGGTTATTCCGGCTGTAGGAGTAGGAGACTGTCCTGTCATGGTTGGCAGACAGGCGTTGGACCATTTTTTTAAAAAAGGAATGCCCTTGTTGACACCATGCTAGGTTGTTTGTACATAAAATGGCTGAAAGCTGACAGAGGAGCTTCCATCCAGGTACATATGTACTTCCTGTTTTTCCCGTGTCCTGAATCAAGACCAATCAGTGCAGGTACAAATTCCTACATACACTCTTTCGTCAGCAAATTATTACATAGATGGTCGCGAGGGCAATAGGTCGCGGTTGCACAAGGGTTACATACATATGTAGCTAGTCTGATCTGATCGTGGACCAATAAAAACAACTGTCGTATACGACACCCTTGGTGCATTGCTAAATAAAGTCATATTGACTGATCTGACGTGTGATATCTTTATTCGAAGTTGAGGTTGGACCACGCGAGGCTTCGAAGGAATCCAAATCAATACTATTCCTACGTATGTAAATCTTTGCATAGATCTTTCGTCTCACATTTTTTGTGACATTTCTTTGATTTTTGTTCTCTTCTATCTCTCTGGGAGAAGAGAGATAGAAGGGCGGAGCCGGAGAGGATCACGATGATCATCAATGCGTGATGTAGAGTGGAGAGTGGAAGATCACACAATTGAAATCATCGAATCATTTGTTTAACCATGAAGTCTGCCATCATTGCTACCCTCATCGGCTCTGCCGCCGCCTTCGCCCCCGTCCAGCACGGAAAGGTGTCTACCTCCCTCAATGCTTTCGAGAGCGAGCTCGGTGTTCAGGTGAGAACGAAGTGCTGGACGATGAGGCGAAATGCAACTGGTATCGCACACTGTTCTTCGAGTGTTTGTTTCAACTCCGTGCACTCTGACGACTCGTTTCCCATGACGTTGTTTACGCGCAACCTTCCGTGCGATATGAAACAACGTACCTATCGTAGCCTCCACTCGGCTTCTTCGATCCCCTCGGAATGCTCGACGACGCCGACCAGGAGCGCTTCGACCGCCTCCGCTACGTCGAGGTGAAGCACGGCCGCATCGCCCAGCTCGCCTTCCTCGGCCAGATCTGGACCCGCAACGGCCAGCACCTCGAGGGACCCATCGACAATGCCGGCCATTCCTTCGACTCGTACCCGAACGGCTTCGCCGCCATCGCCGGACCCGACGCCATCCCCGCCAAGGGCGTGCTGCAGATCCTCATCTTCATCGGCATCCTCGAGACGTGTGTCATGACGGATTGGACCGAGAAGGCGGAGTTCCCCGGGGACCTGCGCAACGGCACCTTCCAGGGTGCGTGGGACAAATGGAGCGATAAGACGAAGATGCAGAAGCGCGCCGTGGAGCTCAACAATGGACGTGCGGCCATGATGGGCATCCTTGGACTCATGGTCCACGAGCAGCTTGGAGGCCCGGTTCCCATTATTGGCGAGCTCTAAGCAGTACGCCATTCTGCCACCCGATCCCTCAAGCACATTCACGGGGACCAAGTGCTGGGACCCACTGTTCTGTGCTTGTGGTAAAATTATTAGGTAACTGATTATAATACGTACTCAATGGGCTGCAAGGACCCCAATGTTGAACTGCATTAAAATTGTGGACCTGAAGGATGACTGCACAGTCAATGAAGCTAATAATTCCATGCCGGATATTATCTTGCTCCATTCCAATACCAGAGCCGACCAATGCAATGCATCGGCATTGGTCCTTTGTGTACTGTTGATATCTCTAAGTGAACAAGTTTGGAGGACAAGACTTCATGTACCTCTAGGCTACCCTGCTTCACAGGGCCTCACCCTGTAGATAGAGTGACAACTAGCCAAAGCTTGCATGTCTGTCCAGAGGGGCAGTTGAGATTGTTCGGAGTTGAGGAGCAGGTTCCTTCTGGCAAACATCATCTGTACAACAAAGTGCATAATTCGTTATTAGGTGTATTGGTACAGTTGGGGTCTTATAACTGCATGGATTAAATTAAGAACAAAATTCACCAGTGCATGCCACATCATTGCAATCGGCGCTGAACAGGCACTCGGTACATTGGTAGAGTGCCTCTGAGCAGTAAGGTGTGGCTGCAGAGCAGCTGGGAGGAGTGCATTCAACACACTGTCCGGCACCATTGCAGGTCTCGGCACCATTGCATACCTTGCCATCATTGCAGACACTGGTGTTGAGGAATTTGATGCGCGCGTTGAATACATCAGAGCACATGTCCCTGGGGGCAACACATCTCGGATCCATACCAGATTGGCAGTTGTTGATTGCATCGCAGGTCTCTACATCTACACCACCACAAAACACACCATTGTCACACTCGATTGTGTACACATAGAACCCATGTGTCAGATGTTGAAAGTGTGACCAAATGAATACTAACGGCAACAACAAAAATTAACTCACAATCATTTAGAGAGTTGGTACACGGTCAGGTGACAGGTGTGCAGAAATCAATAGCACAAGCTGTGCCATCGTCACAGTCAACAACTGTACCAGCAATAAACACCCCAGAAGCATTGCAGGTCTCTGCACCATTGCACAAGTCACTGTCTATGCAGTCACAATTGGAAAGGCATATGAGCCGGCGGCATCTGAGCAGAATGGCGTCTGTCTATACGGAGGTATTCCATCAAAGTGTTTGTGTTAGTTATCGAAAGTATGTGCTATGAACAATTTCAGAAAAAAAATGGCACTCACTGTGCCAGAGCAACAGGGAGCAGGCAGTGTGCAGATTGTAGGAGCCTCCAAAGAACATTTGGCACCATTGCAGAAGATTCCGTGGTCACATTCAGCATCGAAGGTGCAGTCGGTCACAGGTCCAGTGAGGTAAGCAGCTTGTAGGGAGAACGCATTGCAGGAAGAAGCATTACTTGTCAGATGTGGTGGAATATATCCATTGTCATTATTGTGTCATAAAACACAGATTGTGAACTCCGAGGAAAACTCCAGAGACACTTAAACTCAAAGTGTGTGTTCTTTCCACTGAACATGAGAGCATTGAAAAATTTGATGCATACTCTCTCTTAAGGAGTTGAAAGCTGTACCCTTGTGGACAGTAATGTAATTGTCTGATGTGGGGCCATAGTTGTTGTTGTAGTAGAGTATGCTGCCGTCATTGTCGTTAGCAACAAGGAGGCCGGCCGTCGTATTGCAGGGCACTGAGACTGTGTTGGGTGCCGCATGAGGCTACATTTTTAGAAATGGTGTATATGTACCTACATAAGCTATTACACAATGGGAACAGATCTTCTAAGTCTAAGCTTAATGCTACCGATGAGTGGTCAAGACTGTGGTACGGACTGTGGATAAAAAATAAAAGATTTGAAATCTAAAAACACTGGGCGAGTTGTTGATGAACAGAAGGTCCAAGAGTCACAGGCAGCCACTTGAATGACATAAGACCATATGTTGGCAGTGAGGCTCATCCAATGAGGCAGTAGTAGAGCTAGACTTTCCTAGTCAACCATTGAGCCTTCTATCCCACCACTGTGATAGTGATGTCGGTGTCTTGCTTGGCCTTAACCTTAATAACGAACATGGCCCTGTCGCAAACGAAGCAGCCACCACAATTGTCACGCTAGAAGAGTCACTAGTGAGGCAGTCAATCATGCACCACAGCTCCGATTACAAATTTATAGGATCCAATTGGATAAAGACAGAATGAATACAATATAAAGTTGAACCTTGAACTTCCCTGTCAGTTCAATATTAGTGGAGGAACATCGAGTATTTCCTATGGGGGGAAATGAATCACATTATGATCAAGCCCATAGATCAATAAGGAGGAGATGTGACTCGAGGGTCAATCCTGGGCAATTCTGGGTCCCGCGAGCCAAAAGTCACATCGATCTTGGACCGAGTTGCTCTTGCTTCGATTGAGGATGGAAAACTTGAAAACCCTGTTCGAAAATTTGATGACGCGCCCTTCGTTTCAAACTCTCGCTCTGGCTTTGGCCATGCTTCGGCCCGTCGCCCTCCTTGATTCCCATCGTCGTCGCGTACGGCGGATGGCAAGCACGGCCAATCAATGATGACAACGGTGACGGGGATTCGTCAGCGACAGTGACGGGGATTCGACGGCGACGGCGACGGTCGAATGAGGCTACCGCGACGACGTCGGGAATCAAAGAGGGCGACGGGCCGAAGCATGGCCGAAGCCAGAGCGAGAGTTTGAAACAAAGGGCACGTCATCGAAATTTTCGAAAAGGTTGCCTCCTCACAAAACCTCCGACGAAGCAAGAGCAACTCGGTCCAAGATCGAAACGACTTTCGACTCGCGGGAAGCGGGATTGACCCTCGAGATCGGAAGAGCGTCGT
>JALLBE010001363.1:0-11481 GCA_036939795.1 Thalassiosira mediterranea | reverse complement strand
TCCAATTTGGGCCTTTTTTAGCGGGTCTCACGTAACCCCTTATGCCATCCAAGGGCTGTGAGTCGGCAACCAGGTGAGGCATTGCTATGTCAAGCCCTCCATTGTTGCCATGGGTATGTGTGGCAACAATTAAGTCATGAGACTTAAAAATTCTAAGTTAAGTCTTGAAAGTAGTCATAAGTCTTAAGTTGGGTCCCTCCAGGGCTAACTCTGACTTGAACTTAGAATGCCCCAAAATCTAAGCTGACTTATTTATGAGTCTGCTCACTGCGCTCACACTTGAAGTTCATATTAAATGATGATGTGTGTAAATAATTATAAAACAAAAAGGTATAAGTGCCTTTACTGTTACTAATTTCTACCATTTTCTTGAGGTAAAGGCCTTGATTCAGTATTGTAGTATTGATGTCTTCCAAGGGGACTTATGCTGTGACAATATTTCAGCGCTTCAGCAGTCTGGTCGACGGCGGAAAAGAGTTTGCAGCGGCATGAAACAGGTGGACTTGCTCCACGCTCTGCAAACTCTTCTTTGACTACAAGCATATAAGGTCAAGTCCCACCAGGACAAGCACTAACTGTGGTCCCAATTAACCTTGCCACAGAGCAACTCAATGTCAAATGCAATGAGGAAGCCAAGGGTGCAGTGGTGCACAGTCTGAGGGCAGACACCCCCAAGAACCAAGGGCCCCAGCTATTGCCCCTAGAAAAGGTGGTGATCTTCATAAACGACAGCAAGCCTACAACGGATTCAGCCGAGGAGGTACACTTTGCACTGGACAAGGAGGAAGCGCGGAAGTTTTACACAGCACCCAAAAAGAAGAGCGGCAGGGGGCTAGAGGTTGGTCACAAGACCGGTTTGACCAAGTCCCCTGGGAGTCCCTCCATAACTGTCTCAAATCCAAACAAGACATGTTTGGTGTGTGGCTAGCCAAGCAATGCACGGGCACCTGCACAACCAGGTGTACAATTACAATAAGTTCAAAATCTACGGTGGTACCGATGATAATGATAGACGCCCCAACTGCCAGCCAAAGGGAGAGTGTGCGCGTCACAAGTTAACACGTGCCCTGGCCCCAGCTGAGTCCAAATATTTGAAGATAGTGTGACCAAGCTGGAGACTTGGATGACACGCAAGAACTGCACCCACCCGGAGATGGCATACTGGATTCCATACTACCTACGTAGGTATGTCCCCAGCAGTGTTTGAAGCTGCCAAGAGCCACCAGAATGGAATAGGCTGGCAGGAGTTCTTGGATGGCAAGGTATCACACTGCCCCCCTGTGATTCAGATCGCTCACTGCCAGATGTCAGCCTGCACTATGATTATGATGGGTCGCGACTGGATGAAACAATTCATGTCCCATCTCATTCACATCACACACCCAGTGGATCTATCGCAATTATACCCTTCAGGAGCGCCAGCATGGCTACCTTGCCCTGAAGGAACACACCTCATGGATATCGACCCTGCTGATATACCTGAGTCCAGCCGGTTCCTTTTGGAGATGGACTTTGGTGCCCTGTGTTCAAGCTCTTTGGAGCACCAAACCTATTGGGCCGGGCTATGCTGACAGCATGTCGGGTGGGACGGTGTGTGCAGCGGCTATTCTGCACAGAAGCACCGCTTCTGCAAAAAGGAGAAAGGTGGCTCAACCTCTTCCTATGTACACTCAAACCAGTGACGGACGTGGTGCTTCAGCAATTGCAGGTGGACCTCGGGCTACGACACACGAACACGGCCTTACCATGGCTCCATCGAGGCGCAACTTGGCTCAAATAAGCGTCAGCGGAAGCCAGACTGAGTTACCCACACTAATAGCTGCATTGGGCTGAGCTCAATGACTGCGGGGATGTGTTGGTATGTAGTTACACTCTTAACCTTAACTTCATCCTGGCCTCTCTGCCAAAGAGCAAAACTAGCTGCCGCCTCGTTTGCGACCATGGCGTGGAGTAAAAACATGCCATTCAAAAAGACTGACAGATGCACTACTAGCCTCATTAAGCGTTAAATTTTCATGTCACCTTCATGTTGTTCGGAACATCTGGCTCATGTTCATATGGTATGTATCACTCATGATGCCCATCTTCTAGAGGTATCATGGGTATAATATGGGTATGTACAAAGAAGTACAACGGGTATTTTTTTGGGTATTCATGAATATGGCGCGGGACCGCCGGCCCCGGTCCGTCTCGCGCGCACTCGCGACTCGCGGATCGCGGAGCTCAAGCTCCGACAGGCTGTCATTTTTGACGAAACGACTCTTTGACGACGATGGCGCGAGGAAGGAAACGTAGCGGCACCACCGCGGCGGGCTCGGCCGCCGTCTTTGAAGACGACGGCGGCGATGTTGACGCCGCCCCTCCCCTCTCCCAATTCGCCTTCAGCCAAGTCGCCGCGGACCAATCCCAGTGCCTCGACGCCGCCCGCGAAGCCGAGGTCCGAAAGCTCGATGCCCTCAACCCCTCGGCGCGCAATCGCGTCGTGACCGACCTCGCCCGCAGCCTCCTCTTCCGCGGACTCGGCGGCGAGAGCATCGACAGGACGAAGGTCGTGCCGGAGGCGTTGGGGGACATGCGCAAAGAAAGGATTCAGATGGCGGTGTTGAACGAGGCCGAGGCGCGATTGTGGGACGTCTTCGGCTTCAAAGTCGCGCGCGTCCCCGCCAAGATGGAGGAGGACCTCCCCGGCCGGTTCAAGAATCGGCTCTATCTCATAAACGGCGTAGCAGATGACAACCACGGGACGCACTCGCTGAACATCCACTCGGCGTGCCCGATCTCGAGCGAGGCGAAGGGCGTATTGATGGTCATACTGGCCTTCGCGTTCTGCAAGGGCGTGCCGGTCCGATCCGGCACGATGAAGGGGGCGGGGAAGAAGACGAGGTGGATCAACGAACATCAGCTGTACAACCTGCTTCACAGGGTCGATGAGAACATTCCCGCGGAGCCTCCGAGCGCGGAGGGGAAGAGGAGGAACCGCGCCTCCCTCGGGGGCGGGTCCCGCATCAGCCTGGACGCCGGAGGTCCCGAGGGGGGCGTGGGACAGACCCCCGACATTGACGTCCTCCTGGAGCGCTTCGTCGCCCTCGATTATCTCCTGCGTGACAAGATCGACGAGGCCGAGGAGGGGCGCGAATCCGGGCTCGCCAGCGAGGACGGGAAGGTGGTGGCGTACGCCATGGGACCGCGTTCGGCGATGGAGGTGGGGAGGAAGCAGATCATCTACTTCTGCTCGCAGGTTCTGGAGGAGCAGCCGGATCCCACTATGTTGAATGAGGTGGATGAGGATGAAGAGGGACAGGAGGAGAGCGAGGAGGAGGCGGAGGTGGATGAGGGGCCAGTGAAGGATGAACCCAGGAGCAGGAAGAAGAGCAGGAGTTAGGCTTGTACTCGGTGTATCATTCAATGCTAGCTGGGGTGAGGATGCATTGTTATTTGGGATTGAAAATTCATAAATGTATCGAATACGTTCAAGTGATATAGTATCAAACATTACTCTCTACCTACCTATGGATTCTATCAATGTTGTATGATCTACAGTCGTACGATTAGTGGCCAGCTATGAGTTGAAGAAAGATCAAAGATGGAGTACAAGAGTCGTCCAGCTTTATCCTCCTATGGTGCATTCACGTTGATAGTTGATACAACAGCGCAGTGCGAAATTAAGTCTCATTCTCATGTCTTCGAGTTTCCCTTTTAGGTAATCTTTCAACACAGTGGACTACTGCCGCTGCCCGCCGTGCCACCCAACGGAAGATGGGCCGTCATCTGGCCCTCCGTATCGCCTCGTAAACGAGCACCGCCTGCTTCATCGCCTTGACATTGTGCACTCGCAACATGTTGCAGCCTTCCGGCGCGCGATCCCCAGCCGTGATGGCTGCCAAACACGCAGCAATAGTGCCATAATCCCTCTCCTTCGGATCGTCCTCCCCCGACACCTTTCCAATGAAGCCCTTGCGACTCGGACCGAACAGGAGCGGGAGGTCGCCGCACTTCCTTCGCAACTCGTGCGCTCCCTTGAGGAGGGATAGGTTACCGTCCAGATCCTTGGCGAATCCTATGCCAGGATCGAGAACCTGCAGCCATCGCGGTATTCCCGCCCGCTCGGCCGCCATCGATCGCATCATGAGCTCCTTCGCGACGACCGAGACCACGCCGCCATCTCCATCTTGGTCATCGCCGTATTCGGTCAGCGACTGCATCGTCTTGGGATTGCCCCTCATGTGCATTATGCACATGGGCACGCCGAGCCGGGCCACCGTCGCAAGCATTTCTGGATCGTGCGTGCCGCCGCTAACGTCGTTCACCAAATCTGCGCCCGCGTTTATCGCCGCCTCGGCCACCCTGGCGTGTCGCGTATCTATCGATATCGGCACGTCGGAATCTCGCCGAATCGCCTCTATGACCGGAATCACCCGTCCGTGCTCCTCGTCTATCGAAACCTCCTCGGCTCCGGGGCGGGTGGACTCGCCGCCAATATCGATGACGTCGGCCCCGTCCTTCGCCATCTGCCGGGCCTGGGCCACGGCCAGCTCGATCGACGACGAATACTTCCCGCCGTCGCTGAAGCTGTCCGGCGTGACGTTGAGTATGCCCATGATCAGCGTCCGGTCGAAGTGCAGCATCCGTCCCCTCGGGAGGGGCAGCACCCTCACCGCCCCGTCGTCCTGCGTGACGTTGCTTTGGTTCAGCAGCGAATCCAACAGCTCTTCCATCGTCTTGTTGAACGAGGGGTGCAAAATCTTCCTGCCCCCCGCGGCCTCCAAATCCGACATGGGCGACAGCACGAACTCCCTCTCGGTCATCCTCGGATGGGGCACCTCCAGCTCCTCCGTCTTCATCTCCAGACCGTCGCTCACGAGCTCGTTCTCCGCCAGCGTCTCGGCGGCCGTCCCGTCCGACTCGGTCACCTCGTACCCATCGTAGAGCAATACGTCCAAATCGACCGGTCGCGGTCCGTACCTCACCCCGCCCCCCTCCTCCTCCGATCGAATATCCCGCCCCCTTCCCACCTCCGCCCTCTTCAACTCCCTCAACAGCTCCAACGGGCTCAATGTGGTCTCGATCTCCACCGCGCCGTTGAGGAAGGGGGGCTGGTCGGTCACGTACATGGGCGAGGTGGATCTCAGGTGCGACGTGCGTACGATTCGCACGGCGCCGGAGGTGGAGGATTCGAGGGCCGAGAGGGCCGAGGCGATGTTGGCGTAGGTATCGCCGAGGTTGGATCCCACCGCGAGGTAGGCGCGTCGCCACGGGGGGGGGCGGGGTCGATTTTCGGGGCGGGGGTCGTCGCCGGAGCGGACGCCGAAGGGGGTGGCGGTCGAATTGCTCCTCCCCGAACCGTCGGGAGGAGCTGTTCCTCCGCCGCGAGGCAGTCGCGCGACGATGGACGCGGAGATTGGTGGCGGCGTCGCCCGGGGGGTGGACGATCGCCATCGCGGGCGGCCGCCGGCCGTCCCGGCGGCGATGCCGTCGAAGACGCGGAAATGAAGGAGCTCCTCATCCGGGCCCGCGAACTGCTCGCCGCTGCCAGCGATCGTCGCGACGAAGGGCGTCGTCCTCCGGCTCCCCGCGACCGCCCGGGCAAGGACCGCGCGGGTCCCCCTCGGCATCGACGCCAGCATCATCGGCGCGACGGCGAGTAGTAGGACGCGAAGGAGCGGCGGGTGCGACGGCGCCCTCCTCTTCCTCCTCCTCATTCCGCCTCGGCAAACTTTTTGTCGTCGCTCTGCTTGGATTGATGGCTGGTGATGGAAAGGTTTTGTAATGGGGTAACAAGGATAGCAGAAAATGAATGTTGAAATGAAACATGCTTACGAAACTTCTCGCACGTAAGTTTGAAACCTCCGCTCATTCCCATGGACGTCTGCTCCGCGCTGACTCTCCACGAGCGGGAAAAATCAAGGGGTTTTAGAGGAAGGGGATTTTGACGGGGTCGTGCATTCCGACATAAAACTACGAAGGCATAATCGAATCCCGATCATGCGCGCCGGCGTGCGCGATTATCATGCCAAACGTCGGTCTTCGTGCTTGGCTTTCTCGCGTTTCCGATCTTTGAATCGCCACACATGTTCGTCGGAACGAATTGGATTTGCCGCCGACGCGACGGGATCGGCGTCCCCCGTCGTCTCCACGGCGTTGTTGAGCAACCTCCGCGAAGCGAGCGATCGAGCAGAGATGGGGCACGGGGGGAGGGTGCAATTCGTGGTGCAATCGGAACGATCATCGCGGCGTCAACAGCTTTGGGACACGTTTGAGGACAAACCCAAGCAACCCCCCCCCGTGGCGTCGTCGCAATTGAGGGGCGATAAAATCAACGACGAGACCGTTGCCATCGAATCGACCCTCGCGAAGGAGGAGGACGGAGGAGCGAGATAGAGAAACAAAAACGATGGTGGCGAAGCCGTGCATCACCCCGACCAAGTCGGGAGGGGGGGGTCCCTTAACCCCCTCGAAGCGACGCGCTGCCACGACGCCCAAGCGGAGGATGATGGGAGGCCACTCCCCTTCGATGCTCTCCCCCCCCCTCCTCCGCACGCCCCCTCGCACGGCCCTGGGGCGACACTCCTCGAACGATTCCAACAACAGCATCGGAGGAGCGCCACCGAGCTCTCAATCGCCCAAGCACTTCTACTCGAGCCGGTACACGGGGGATCGGTTCATACCCGACCGGAGCGCCCTGAGGGTGGACATCGCCCGCGCCTCCGTGGAGGAGGCCGAGCGGAACCTCGGCCGGACCTTCGAGCGATTGAGCCGAAGGGCCGAGGAGGGACGGAGGAGACGACTCGCCCGCGGAGAGGATGCCGCGGACGGAGGCGCATCCCCGGGAGGGAACGGGGCGACCCCCCCTCCTCCCGGATCGGGCGCGGCGGGCGCGTCCCCCGGGGCCGATGCCGCCGCGGCAGCGGCGCGCGCCGCGTCGGAGAGCTCCACCCCGTTGCAGGCCGAGTTCAATCGCCGGATGAGGGGCGCGCTGCTCAACATTCCCGTGGACGACGTCGGGAGCGTCGCATTCGCGGGACGGTACCCCTCCAATGGCAACGGCTCCGCCTCCTCCTCGGCGATCGATGGGGAGGACGGACGCGGCGCGACGGTCGTCGGAGGCGATTCGGACGTGACCGGAGCCCACAACAGGGAGAACATCGAGAACATCGTGTACGCCTCCATGAACGGCGACGGGGATGACAACAATGGCACCACGGCGGCGGGAGGAGGATCATCGCCCCTGCCTCCCAGGGGGGCGCCGAGGATGCTCTCCTTCAAGGGCACCCGGCGCGAGGCGGCCGGCTCTGGCGGCGGCTCCGGCTCCGGCTCCGGCGAGATGATGGCCTCGTCGTCGGTCGTCTCCTCCTCGTCCCAGCGATCCCTGTGCTCGAACGGCTCCCTCGACGGAGAGGGAAAGTTGTTCGGCGCCTCGACGCCGGTGGCCGGCACGCCAACGAGGCGCCTGCTTCCCCGCCAGCGATCGCTCTCTCCCATGCCCTCCCCGAGCCTCTACCGCAGGACGTCCAGCGAGGGCAGCGCCGTTTCCAGGGCACGTGCCGGCGCATCCGGATCGTCCTCGTCGAGGCGACTTCACGGCGCCGCGGTGGTGGACCCCTTCTCCCACGATCAGCTGCACGTCCTGCATCGCGCGGCGTCGTCCTCCTCGTCGTCGTCGGGGGGTCACGGGGGTGCGGACGGCGGCGTCGGCGCGGGCGCGGGACGGTACGATTCCCTCTCGGCCGCGGAATCGAGGCTTCGGAACGCGGCCAAGTCCATAGGACGACGGATACCCAAGACCCCCAGCAGGATACTGGACGCCCCCGAGCTCGTCGACGACTATTACCTCAACCTCGTGAGCTGGAGCGAATCGAACGTGCTGGCAGTGGCGCTCGGGCAGTGCGTGTACCTCTGGGAAGCCGACACGGGGAACATCCGACACCTCATGACGTTGAGCGAGGAGACGGACTTCGTAACCTCCGTGGCGTGGGTGCGCGACAAGGGCAACTCCAAGTACATCGCCGTCGGCACGAACCACAACGTCGTGCAGCTGTGGGACGCCGAGGCCGAGCGGCGCCTCCGCTCGCTCGACGGGCACACGGCCCGCGTGGGCGCGCTGAGCTGGAACCAGCACTGGCTCTCGTCGGGCGGGCGCGACAGCCTCATCGTGCAGCACGACGTTCGGAGCAGGGATCACGTCGTGAGCACGTACGTGGGACATCAGCAGGAGGTCTGCGGATTGAAGTGGAACGAGGAGGGGAGCACCCTGGCATCGGGCGGGAACGAAAATTTGCTGTGCCTGTGGGACGCCGCCATGTCGAGGCGGAATAATTCTGGCGCCGGCAGGGCGGGGGCGGGAGCGGGGGGCTTCGATCCCCGCAGGGGCGTCGGGCCGAGGCTCGCCCTGACGCAGCACCGCGCGGCCGTGAAGGCGCTCGCGTGGTGTCCCTTCCACCGCGGCCTGCTCGCGTCCGGGGGCGGCACGGCCGATCGCACGATCAAGTTCTGGAACGCCAATTCGGGGGCCGTGCTCAACTCGATCGACACCGGGAGCCAGGTCTGCTCGCTGTTGTGGAGCAGGCACCAGAGGGAGATTTGCTCGAGTCACGGATTCAGCGAGAATCAGCTCATACTTTGGAAGTACCCCGCCATGACGAAGATACAGGAGTTCAAGGGCCACACTGCCAGGGTGAGTCCATCTGGCCGCATCGCTTGGTATCTTTGTTGTCACGTCTTTTCCTTTGTTGTACTCACGAATACATCACACCATATACCATGGCACATCTCGGCAGGTGCTCCATATGGACCAGAGCCCCGATGGCGGGTGCGTGGTCTCGGCGGCCGCGGACGAGACTCTCAGGTTCTGGGACGTGTTCGGCAGTCCCCCCAGCGAACGGAAGGCGAACAACCTTTCCATGGGGAGCTTCTGCGGCAGCCCGATGATTCGTTGAGGGGTTGAAGATACATTCATATGGGACACCTGCCGAAAGAGGGGCGATTGGAATCTATGGCCGTGAAACCTCGGAAAGGATCGGTGGTGGGTGTCCTCGAACTATTTGCTTTTTCGCCTGCATGGCGCAACCAGCGCCGCACCTCGCGGCAGGGAAGGTACCTCATTAAGACCGAAACATTTTTTAAGTCAAAGCCCATCGGTCTTGCCCCGGGGTGCCTGCCGCTATGGGTGCCTGGACATGATGTACGCATCGGATCGGGCGGGTATATAGCTTGGTGAAGCTGCACTACCTTTACCACGCCAATCGTTGGGTCCTTCGCCATATTCAACTATCAGATGCAATGTAGATATGAGCAACAATTCGTATAAGATTATAGCATTTTTAAGCCAAAAGCTCTCGTGAATGGTGAAACTTGCACCACAACAGGTATATCCCATCCGTGGGTTCCATTAGTTTCCGAAACTGAGATTGCTCTAGTGCGCAACTGGACAATGTGATCGAAATATTGAGGTGTGGCATGTTGTGTGCCGCATCTTAACACTTCACCTGATATTCTAGCAAGATGAACACATGACAAGGAACACCCAATCGCAAGGAGAGAAGACTCATATTCAATAGAGGTACTTACACACCTACTGGTGCAGAATGTAAAAACAGTCCAGGTCAATCACATCAATAAGTGTTCTGTTGCAACATGACCATATAAATATAACATCCACCATTGCACTTGCTATGATAATTTTGCTGCAGCTTTTGCCCAATCCATAATCATCACAAAACTGTTGCAACCATCGTCACTTACAATTCCTGGTACCATCAATAATTTTTTGAATAGTTGGTTGATTAGCTTCATCCGCAACATGAATCATTGAGGGCATGCCGATACAGAACATGAAAAGAGAGGGAAATGTGTGGGAGTAAAGGAAAGGGGAAGTGGGGTGCAGCGCGATGCCACAAGGGCATCGCGCTGAGCTGATGCTCACATCCCTCTCGGGATCTGTTAGAACATGATTTTCTATCATGTGGGCTGCCATATTTCTTGCTTGATATTAATACATAGTATACCATAATCTATCACAATAGGTACCACTCTCTCTCCATTCCAACAGATTCCAACCTGTGGGTATCTCACTACTCTCTAGATTCCAACCGTGCGTTCCCACTTTCACCCATCCATTTTTAGATGTGCACGCAAGGGTGATTTGTCTGTACTGTGCCAATCCGCATGATTCTCCCTTCTGAGATGATCTCAAGGAGTTGGGAATCATCTCGCCAACAGCCGCCATTAACTGCACAGTCAATCACCCATGGAGAGCCACGGAGGGTGCACAGTGCAGCGTCCAAGAGCAAAGATCATTGTCACTGTCGGTCGGTGAGATCTCTCAATCCACAGTACTCCTTCATGATGCAAGCGGACACCTCAAAGAATCTCAAAAAGATCCACTTTTGCGACCCCTCCACCATTCAGAACCCAAATCGCGAGGCTATGCGCTGCCATCTTTCGCAATGGACCGGTTGTCACCTTCCCATGTACGACACACTTCTGCAAAAAGGCCAATGTCAGCAGCCCCCGACAGGCCAACCCTCAACAGACCAGTGATCCCAGTGTCCCCATGTATCAAAACTCATGCAAGGTCTTCGAATCAATTGTTGTGGGTCGCAAAATCGTGCCATTGATGGCATGAATTGGGTGGGCGGTGAATCATAGATGGAAGATTGACGGCGATTAATCGAATGCATCAAACCGAATGCGGCGAATCGAAGGAGGCCAGTCGAAGGAGCTAGTCGAAACGGCGAATCGAATGTGGCGAAGCACATGCGGCGGATCGAAGGCTGTGAATCGAATGCGGCGAATCGAAGGCAGCGAATGGAAGTGCGGCCAATCGAACACGGCGAATCGAACGCGGCGAATCGAACGCGGCGAATCGAACGCGGCGAATCGAACGCGGCGAATCGAAGACGGCGAATCGAAGGCGCAGCGAGTCGAGGCGGCGAGTCGACCTCAGCGAACAGCGAATCGAAGGCTGCGAATCGAAGACGGCGAATCGAAGGGATTGAAGGCATCGAATTGACGGTCGCGATGAAGGTTGCGATGAAGATCGAAGACGAATGGACGACGACGATGATGGGTCGGCGATGGCGAAGAGTGGTCGCGTCGAAGGTCGATCGGGTGATGGACTTGGATCTAAGGTTTCGTTCTGGGGTCTTGTACTCGAGTTTCGAAAACGAATGCTTGATGTCTCGTACAAAACGTTCATTATTTTAAAATTTTGATCAAAGCGTCAAGACCCCAACGTTATATGGGTTTCCTTCGGTTCATTTTTTTTCGATTTGAGTTCGCGTACTACAGTTTCCAAATGAATTGCTTTTCATTTTTCAAAGGCGGAAATCTCGACGGCCGAGCGAGTTCTTCGATCGGCCGTCGAGATTTTCGATTTGTGAGAGGGGAACTATTGAGCCCTCTAAAATGCTTCACTTTGAGCTGATATTACTAGAATTTGAAAAGAGGGCAAATTCGCATTAACCCTAATCGTTAATCAGCCTC
>JALLBE010001362.1:0-10763 GCA_036939795.1 Thalassiosira mediterranea | reverse complement strand
ATGGTAGGAGAAGGCAAAAGCTTGTGTCTGAGTATCCCCTTCCAAATTGCTTCTGGAGACTAGAAATAGGGGGGTAATTGGAAGGGGAAATTCCCGTAAAGATAAATGTGCTATGTAGGCAAAATTAATGGGTAGAGAATGTGGACCACTCTAGTGTGCGGTGTGAGCAATGACTGAGCAAGAAGAACAGAGGAAGTGATTCAGTCCAAGCAAGGCTGTCCCAGCAGGGTTGCCCGCAAGACAGAACATACGACGAAACCAACCTACGTCCGGTTCTGATATATATAATATCATGAAGCCGTCTTTAGCGAGCAGCGAGCCTTCAAAGCTGGCATCACGAGAGCAAGGCAGTCAAAGAGCCAAGAGCAACGCAGTTGTACGATAGTCGGTGTAAAGTACGTAGGTAGATGCATGCATACCATACGTACCGTGCGGCGTACGTACTTCGCGTCGGTCGAAATGGCGGGAGGGATATGTGCGACGGAATTCGTGACATCCTCAGTATGACTACCCAAATGGACTTCCCTCCGACGTGATCTGCTTCAGCTTTGCACGTCGCCAAGATAGATCGCAGAAGCACCTTCCCTTGTGAATGATGGCTGCTCTCCACTCTCTCCATCCAGGCAGCGCTCCCTGCACCTCTGCCCGCCCGCACCGCCCGTCCCCTCCACCCCCCACCCCCCACTCATCGCATCGGCATTCTCCGTCTTCGTCCCGGACTCGAAACCTCTCCAACCCGAAAAGTTAATACGATGGGAAGATACTGCTCCGACTGCGGCGACTGGTGCTCGTGCAGTGAATTCAGCCGAAACCAATGGCTCAAGGGCGATGGCTACTCCCGTTGCAAGGACTGCGTGTACGATTCGCAGACCCAGAACACTAACAATTTCGTGGGAGGCGGCTCCTTCGTCCACGTGCCACTACAGAACCAGAACATCAATCACTTCATTGGCGGTGGTTCCTTCGCCTACGTTTCCCCACAGAATCAGAATATCAGCCACTTTGTCGGCGGTGGCTCAATGACCATTGTTCCCACCTCCCACCAGTGCGGGGAGTGTTACAAAGCATTCGGCTCCCAGAACGAACTCAACATGCACATGCAGGTTCATCGTCCTCGGAGCGTGGCCTGCCCAGCGTGTGGCGAACAGCGTTTCCGATCGGGAGCGAATGCTGTTCAGCACTTGGAAAGTGGATACTGCAAGGGATGCCGAGGGAGAGACAATGCGAGGCAGCAGATTTATCAGTACGCCCAGTCAAAGACTGCCATGAATCCTTACTTGGCAGGGCCGCCCCTCCTCACTAACGGCAACTTCACCCAGACGGTGCCTGATTTTCCGTATCAGTGTCCTCAGTGCGCTTTGCCTTTCCGCCACCTTAGCCAATTTCTGCAGCATCAAGATCAAAAGCACAACATGCCGCGAATGCTTCAATACTGAAAAGCAGATGTTATGCCAAAGATTGCAGGCAAATGAGCCTAGAAAGCACAGAAATCAGGCTGCGGAGAGTCGCGCCCGTATCGAAAGAAAGCAGGCCGCCAAAAGCCGCCTGCGGATTTATAGAAAGCAGATCGACAAAAGGCAGGCCGCCAAGAGCCGCCTGCAGGTCGTCAAAAAACAGGCTGCAGAGCCTCCCACGGTCGACCAGGCAGGACAGAAAAACTGCCTCCAGACTGACAGAAAGCACATAGACAAAAAGCAGATATGAGATAGAGAGTATGCGCCAAGAGTCAGCCCCAGATCGACACCCCGATCGAAAGAAAGCAGGCCGTCAAGAGCGGCCTGCAGATCGTCGAAAAGCAGGCCACAATAATCCTCCTGCAGAACAAGCAGGCAGCCACTGATAACTGCCTACAGATAGATCGAAGACTATCGAAGATCGAAAGCAGATTTGAGATAGAAAGCAGGCCGCTAAAGCCACCTCCAGATCGACAGAAAGCAGGCCGCTAAAAACGCCTCCAGATCGACAGAAAGCAGGCCGCCAAGAGCCGCCTGCAGATCGACAAAAATCAGGCCACAGAAGCCGCCTGCCAGTAAAAGCAGGCCGCAGAGAGCCGCCTGCCAAAGAAAGAATAAAACTAAGATTGCAGCAATCGCTATATTTGAGTCATGATCTGCCCTGATGCGCAATCATACCAATCATACTGAGGACATGGGCCTATTCGCTGACTGCATTTGCTCATATATTTATTAACTGCATCAAGCAAATGACATCTCACGAAGCCACGTATCATTGTCAACCACAACTAGCTCTGCCAACCTCCCTTTGCATGCCACACAAGGACCCTCTCATGAGAACAAGCTCTGGATGACGAAAGGAACGCTCAGCGGCCTCAGGTGGTTGTACTTCTGCCCCGTCCCGCAGAATGCTATCGGCACCCCCGTGAGGTGCGTCAGCGTCAGCGCCGCCCCCACCTTGTCCGACACCGTGTCGAACTTCGTCAACACGATCCCGTCCACCGCCCGCGAGTGTCCTCCCGATTGCAATGCCTTTTGGAACATGGTGAGCTGATCCATACCGTCGTTCCCCACCAACGCCTCGCACACGAAGAGGACGAGGTCGGGATCCGTCTCGGTCACGAGCTTCGCGAGGGCCTTCATCAACGGGACGTTGTTCTGCATCCTCCCCGCGGTATCGACCAGCACGACGTCGTTCCCGTCCTCCCCCGCCTTGGCGATGGCAGCCTTGGCCACCGCGGACGGATCCTTGGCGTACCCCCGATGGTACAGCGGCAATCCCAGGCAGGACGCGTGGACAGAGAGTTGCTCCACGGCGCCGGAGCGGAACGTGTCGCACGCCGCCAACAGGGGGGAACAGCCGTTGCTCTGGAGGTAGTAGGCGATCTTGGCGAGGGAGGTGGACTTGCCCACGCCGTTGATCCCGATCATGACTATCACGTAGGGTTTCGCGCCCCTTTTGTTGTTGCCCCCTCCGAGGAGGCCTCCCCCGCCGCGCCCGGCCTCGCGCTTCTCGACCACGCCGCGGAGGACGTCGACGCTCCGTCCCCTCCTCCTGCTTGCCGCTCCGCCCAGGCCGCCCAATTCCGGCCTCAGTATCCTCTCCACGGCATCCTCCAGGGCGTGCCTCACGGCCCTCTTGACGCCGACGAGGGTCCCGACCCTCTTTCCCAGCAGCTGCCTCTCGACCGCGTCGCATATCGACTTGGCGGTGGAGGGCGCCACGTTCTTGGATTCAAGCAGCGTCTGC
Source organism: Thalassiosira mediterranea (assembly GCA_036939795.1). Taxonomy (NCBI): domain Eukaryota; phylum Bacillariophyta; class Thalassiosirophyceae; order Thalassiosirales; family Thalassiosiraceae; genus Thalassiosira; species Thalassiosira mediterranea. Next base: position 7,559 of record JALLBE010001362.1, on the reverse strand, counting down.
ATCTGCTTGAGCGGCGGCTCCAGATCGGATTTGATCAGCGGCCTGTTCGGGCTGAGGAGGTTGGAGAACCATCCCCTCACCCCTCCCTTGCCCTCCTCCTCCTCCCCTTCTCCGTCATTTTTGGATTTGGACGAAGAGTCGTCCCAGGCGATGTCGAAATCATCACCAAGCGTCTCCTCCTCCTCCCAAGCCGGCCTCTCGTCCTGCGTGGGCATGTACGCGGCCTTGGCTTCCGCAATCGCGCGCGCATCCTCCCGAATTTCCCCGCCCTCCACGGCCATCGCCGTGCCTTCATCCTTGTCCTTGCTCATGTCCAACTCCGCCAGAGCCGCCTTCGTGACCTTGCCCTTCCCGTCGTGCCACACGCGCTTCTCCTTGCCCTTCTTCGCTCCCGACTGTTGTTGCTGTTTGTTGTTGGATTTGTTGCTGCTCTGTTTCTTGTCCATGTTCGATAGCGAGCCGGCGGAGGCGCTGGTGGACAATTGATCCTGGAACCGCCGGACGGTCGAATGGAAGGCGCCATCGAATTCCTTCGAGGGCGGCACCATCAGGGGGGCGTTCCAAAGCTGTATATTATTGTCATCCGCCCCATCCGTGGGTCCTTCGCCGACGGTTTGCTTCCTGTGGTGGTCGTAAAACAGCGCGTATCTTTTGAGCAGCGTGGACAGCAGTGCGTCCACGCCGCGGAGCTTGCGGGAGGCCACCTCCGGATACGCCGCGACGGCCACCCAATTCTTCTTTTCGTCGTGGTCGTCGCCGTCGCCGTTTTCCGCCAGCGAGCTGCCGTCCACCCACTCGGCCACGGCCGTCCGATTGCCTCCCAAGTTCAACACCTCTCTATTGATAGTCCCGTCGTCATCATTGGCATTTTTGTTCTTGCCCTCCCCCAATAGGACGGAGGAGATGAAGGCGTTCACGACCGACCTTCGATTCTCCTTGTCGTCCCCATTGTTTCGTGCGTGGCCCAGCGGCGAGGGGGAGGCGGAGGACGCGGGACGGTTGTGGTACAGCACCGTCCCCCCTGCATCATACGAGAGTTGCAACAACAAAAAATGACATGCGACGGTGAGAGATGACGAAAGACTTGAAGAACGACGAGAGGCGACGCGATCGAGGGCGGCGAAAATCCGACGCCGGAATCGTCGGACCGGGGGCGCTCGACGTGCGCAGCGTGCGATATATCGACGACGGAAGACTTATCGACGGCCAATGACGCGCGCCGATGGCGACCGACCACCGAAGACACATCGCGGCGCACGCGCCGGCGGATATGGCCCTCCCCCTCCGCGACGCGACCGCCCCGTCGCGTCGGCGTCGAACTCACCCTTGGAGAAGATGGTTATCGATTCGATCATTTCCGTGCGTTCGTTCGTCGCGTCTTCGACTCCGGGGTGGATGGAGCAGGTATTGTATGTAGGGGTGCGGGCCGGGGTGCGGGAGCAGGGGAGCCTGCTGCTGGAGCCGTGAATGAAGAGCGACGACGCCACACCAGCCTATGTAGCTCTGGGGGGCGGGGGGGTGAACCTCGGCTTCCGTTGTGCCTTGTGCGAGACATGCTGGTGTGGACGACGAGACAATGGCCGTTACTTTGTGGGTGACTCGATGATACCCATAATTTACCAGTAGGATACCTGCAATGTACCCGCCATTTTGATGGTTCGGGCAGGTTCGGGCTCGATCCAGGCGATCGATCATCCCTTGGTCCAGGGGTTATTGTAATAGTAGCCTTGCTAGCTACAATACTGCCTTGTGGTTGGGCGGCACTTCTAACACATCCAAGGCCTACGGTATCGAGAACTGGCTCCAGCTGGCTCCTCTGTGTAACGCTACGTCATCCTACGTCGGCCTACCGGTTTACAAGGAGTGGTGGTTTGGCTGGGGAGGTTTGGGGGTCCGTGGTTAGGTTGGGGTTCTGGTAGGTTCTGGTTTCGGAAACAGGTTCGGACTTATGAAAGCCAACCGGTCTGATGTCCTCATTAGTTCATTCCCGCGCGTGTCCAAAAGTGTCCAATCCAAGCAGGTCCAAAAGCTCCAAGCTCTCCGTTCTGCTCCAACCTCAAACCCACCCCTGTGTACGATACCTGCTGGGGCGACAATATAATGCATATAAAAAACGCGAAAGATCGAAGCAGCATGCACTGTGGAGCTGCTCGAGAACTCGAATGATCAGTATGCACTTGCTGGAAATACTCACGCGTAGTAATCTGTAGTAATCATGTGGCTGGTACTGGTTCTAGAAGTACTCGCTCGAATACACTTCGCTGAAACAGTACTGGCTCAATAACAGTATTGTACATACTCACGCTGGGGCAGCATTCGTTCGAGCGCAGGCTGCTGGATCACTCGATTGACCAGCATTGTACTTGCTCGAATAACTCTGAGCAGTACTAGCACGCGTATTACTCCTCGGAGCAATACTCGCCGATCGAGCAAACGCTCAATCATGCGGTACAATACTGATTCGAGCAGTAATCGCCCGAATGAAATTCGCTCAAACAGTACTAACAGTACACACTCACGCTGGGGGCAGCACTCGTTCGAGCGCTGCAAACCCTCCCAGAATGATATCTCTCCAGCAGCAATCGCTCAAGCACTTCTCACTACTCCTCAAGCAGTAAATGTGCTACCTAAGAGGTACGGGTCGTATGTATTTGATATTGATCAACCCAACGAGACCCAACGTCAATTCACCTAGATAATATTATCAACCACCTTGTTACGTGTATCATCTCATATTGCACGATCCGGCATATCTAGATCGATTTCATCTCCATAGCAATGGGCATCATATCGATCGACTTCATCCATCCACCTCATAAAATATGTCAAACTGTCGATAACAAATGTTACACATTGATATGAGCTCGATTGACCTCATATCGACCAGCTGTTCTTTGCTTCGCATTAGAGTTGATATCTATCGCACTGGAACCCGGTGCACAGAACAAGAAAAATGGTACGCTCTGTGATCAAGCCCTTTGCAGCCAGTGATTGCCTAAGATTGCCTGCGATATGGGCAGCGATGACCAGGTAACTGGTTGATGCTTGTCATGGTGTCTCGCGTTTCCCTTTCATCTATCTCGCTTGACACCTGGTTACAAGCATATTCCTATTTGAACGCACTTTAAGATGGTCCCACAAGAAGTCCCAAGCTCCAAGGATAATTGATGTAACACGGGGCATCGGCTCAGTCTCTGGCGGAGGTATCGTACCATTTCAGCGTGGGGCAGAGCCTAGATAGTACCTGAAGTTTGAAGTAATTCCTAATACAGCATCGCACTACTAATAAATGCAATGATATCTTTAGGCTTTACTTGCACAGAAAACCTTACCTGAGATGACAGGTGCACTTGGGTGCATACACAAGAAAATAATGAGCTTTGACACTGCCAGCTTAGGTATGGATGCCAATATTCTGCTCCCCATCTCTCACTCTGGTCACAACAGGAGATAAAACGACGCTTCATGCCAGGGTGATCCCATGGCGATGGCCCTGCCGAGAAAAGCTAAAGATATCCAATTTACTTTCCCGAAATGAAATAGATTTTTAATCTACCACATTACAATTAAATGTATGCGTCAAATGTATAAATATGCAAGCACTCCTCATTGATCGATGTTCAGGGAAAGCTCGTCCCATTCTTCTCCGCCGTGCAAATCGGACGAGTCCCCAAGCAGATAGTAGAAAGGATCCACTTCGAACGATATCCTCGTTTTCCTCTTCGTTGGCTCTTCCGCAGACATGTGCTGGAGCTCTGCACCCAAGAGGTGCTCGAGTCTGCGCTTGTCACTCGAGTAGAACAGGAAAGGATCCTCCGCCTTTGCTCGGGAAGATGACAATTTGGAATCTTCGTCTTCTGTATACAGGCTCTCGTCGTCGCTGATGGATGCCTCGCTTGACAGTCTCCTCAGCGATGGAATTCGGTTTATCGATGGGCCCTCGAAGGTGTTGAAGGAGTAAGTCTTGAATGAATCGAACGATCCTTGCTCCTGTTCGTAAGCTTCCGGGGTGGTCTTGTCACATTGAGATTGGTGAAGCTGGGCAGACGGTCCTGACAAGTAGTTGATCATGGTACAACCTGCATTGCCAGCAACTTCCGGAGTGCTTTCTCTTGAGTCCTTGGACAACGACATAGTGGCAGGATGTGTATGGTATGGTGTTGTTGGAGAAGAATGATTTCTTCCGAGAGGTGTGATAAGTTTTGTTGTTACAGATTGTGAGCTCTTGGTAGGATGATCGACACAGATCGACGCCCTTGGGCATATTCTGGGAAGTTCTGGGAAGAGGCACATGCGCTCAATCAAGCAGCAGGCACAAAACAAAATCCATGCATATCAACAAATAAAGGGCACCCTCGACCCCTGACGGACATCTAGCTGTACCATACACACATAGCAAATTGTTGCTTAGCGCTGCACTGATTTGTCTGAACTTACTGGCATCTTGAACTACACTTACCACAGTGACAAAATGTTGTGATGACAAAAGATTACAACCGTCTACATATCCCTCTGGCCTCGAGCCTCCCCCAGCCTGTCTCTCCCTGATTGAATTCAACCCCTGTGGCGGCAAGCGAGTGGTATGCAAGAGGTCAGGCCTTAGGAATGCTCCAGCCATTCGAAAACCATTGCGACCCCCCGGTCACCGACCACCTTATGTGAAATGAGAAACCAAAAACACATCACTGCCTGTATGCCCTCAGGCAGGAAGTAAATCAGGGTGTGTATGGTGTGTACCGTACGTGGTAAATGGTAACGGTTTTATTGTATGTTGTGTTGTTTCCTCTAGCGAGCGTGGCCGCTGCTCGTCCCTTTCATGGTACATATGTGACATACATGCATATGTAGGGTGTTGTGGGGAAATCGTGACTTCGCAAGTGGTTGCGACTTCGCATCACTTGTGGAGTCTAACGTAACGTACCCGGTTACATTTAGGTGCCCCTTATTAGCCCGTTTGTCAAAGAGATTCAGACTCATGATTTTTATCTTAAAATGCCGGTGAAAATTTGCCGGTGTAAAAAACGGGCGAAGGACGGACACGTCGACCAATATGTGCCGTGCTCCGCATTGTTTGACATCCTTTTTCCAATGAAATCCGCGATGATGTGGCGGGAGCGAGTATCTGCGGGGTTTGTGGGCGAGCGCGCACGCGCGATAGGTAGGCGATAGGTATGATAGATGCGGCAGAGCCTAGATAGTACCTGAAGTTTGAAGTAATTCCTAATACAGCATCGCACTACTAATAAATGCAATGATATCTTTAGGCTTTACTTGCACAGAAAACCTTACCTGAGATGACAGGTGCACTTGGGTGCATACACAAGAAAATAATGAGCTTTGACACTGCCAGCTTAGGTATGGATGCCAATATTCTGCTCCCCATCTCTCACTCTGGTCACAACAGGAGATAAAACGACGCTTCATGCCAGGGTGATCCCATGGCGATGGCCCTGCCGAGAAAAGCTAAAGATATCCAATTTACTTTCCCGAAATGAAATAGATTTTTAATCTACCACATTACAATTAAATGTATGCGTCAAATGTATAAATATGCAAGCACTCCTCATTGATCGATGTTCAGGGAAAGCTCGTCCCATTCTTCTCCGCCGTGCAAATCGGACGAGTCCCCAAGCAGATAGTAGAAAGGATCCACTTCGAACGATATCCTCGTTTTCCTCTTCGTTGGCTCTTCCGCAGACATGTGCTGGAGCTCTGCACCCAAGAGGTGCTCGAGTCTGCGCTTGTCACTCGAGTAGAACAGGAAAGGATCCTCCGCCTTTGCTCGGGAAGATGACAATTTGGAATCTTCGTCTTCTGTATACAGGCTCTCGTCGTCGCTGATGGATGCCTCGCTTGACAGTCTCCTCAGCGATGGAATTCGGTTTATCGATGGGCCCTCGAAGGTGTTGAAGGAGTAAGTCTTGAATGAATCGAACGATCCTTGCTCCTGTTCGTAAGCTTCCGGGGTGGTCTTGTCACATTGAGATTGGTGAAGCTGGGCAGACGGTCCTGACAAGTAGTTGATCATGGTACAACCTGCATTGCCAGCAACTTCCGGAGTGCTTTCTCTTGAGTCCTTGGACAACGACATAGTGGCAGGATGTGTATGGTATGGTGTTGTTGGAGAAGAATGATTTCTTCCGAGAGGTGTGATAAGTTTTGTTGTTACAGATTGTGAGCTCTTGGTAGGATGATCGACACAGATCGACGCCCTTGGGCATATTCTGGGAAGTTCTGGGAAGAGGCACATGCGCTCAATCAAGCAGCAGGCACAAAACAAAATCCATGCATATCAACAAATAAAGGGCACCCTCGACCCCTGACGGACATCTAGCTGTACCATACACACATAGCAAATTGTTGCTTAGCGCTGCACTGATTTGTCTGAACTTACTGGCATCTTGAACTACACTTACCACAGTGACAAAATGTTGTGATGACAAAAGATTACAACCGTCTACATATCCCTCTGGCCTCGAGCCTCCCCCAGCCTGTCTCTCCCTGATTGAATTCAACCCCTGTGGCGGCAAGCGAGTGGTATGCAAGAGGTCAGGCCTTAGGAATGCTCCAGCCATTCGAAAACCATTGCGACCCCCCGGTCACCGACCACCTTATGTGAAATGAGAAACCAAAAACACATCACTGCCTGTATGCCCTCAGGCAGGAAGTAAATCAGGGTGTGTATGGTGTGTACCGTACGTGGTAAATGGTAACGGTTTTATTGTATGTTGTGTTGTTTCCTCTAGCGAGCGTGGCCGCTGCTCGTCCCTTTCATGGTACATATGTGACATACATGCATATGTAGGGTGTTGTGGGGAAATCGTGACTTCGCAAGTGGTTGCGACTTCGCATCACTTGTGGAGTCTAACGTAACGTACCCGGTTACATTTAGGTGCCCCTTATTAGCCCGTTTGTCAAAGAGATTCAGACTCATGATTTTTATCTTAAAATGCCGGTGAAAATTTGCCGGTGTAAAAAACGGGCGAAGGACGGACACGTCGACCAATATGTGCCGTGCTCCGCATTGTTTGACATCCTTTTTCCAATGAAATCCGCGATGATGTGGCGGGAGCGAGTATCTGCGGGGTTTGTGGGCGAGCGCGCACGCGCGATAGGTAGGCGATAGGTATGATAGATAACGCGATCGTATCTATCGCTTTTTACACCGAAATTTACAGCAAATAATAGGAACCCGATCCGGACCCTATTATGACGGTGTAAAAAAAAATCGCATTTTTACACCGGCAAATTTACACCGGCATTTTAAGATAAAATCATGCGTCTCACACTTCGCACTTCGCACAATCACTAGGTATGTTGTATTTACCTACCTTTGTATATGTTATGTCAAAATGTTATATTTTGAATTTTCTCCATGTCACATGTGAGTCAAACCGCAAAGTTCTAGATATCAGGCCCAACAAGCTGTTAAAGAGCCCATTTTCAATCAATTAAATCTCGGGTTGTACTGCTCCGATTTTCATATTTTAAAAAGCAGGCACCCTCTCTCCTAAGGAGAGAAGGTGCAGCAATCAAGACTTTGGGGCTAACACCATTTC
>JALLBE010001361.1:0-10763 GCA_036939795.1 Thalassiosira mediterranea | reverse complement strand
AGAAGTGAAAATAAAAATGAATCGCACGAACATTTGAAATTATTCCCGGGACTATCCGCGCCAGCTTCGCGACAACAACCGGCGCGCCGTTTCAAAAAAACGCGCCGCGCGCGGCGTGCTTTTTTGGGGGTTAAAACCACTCTATTGTGCCATCACAGTTCACAGTCAGACGCCCTTGCGTTGATTTTGGAGAGCATGAACCAGCAGCAGCGCGCAGCTACGGGAGAGCAGATTACCGGAGAAGTCAAGAGGTGATATCAGCGTTGGTGTAGACCAACTGTTTGCTCAATCAACACTGACTTGGGCTTCGGACTGAGATGGTTCGAATCAATGTAGGCCCAGGACCCCATAGGTACTCTCTCCTGTAATCTGAGTAGGCACGTTATGTATTAGACTGACTAATGGTTTCCGAGTGATTCATAGTGCCATGGTGGTGGCCGATAGATTCATAACGAAGTTGATACGAACTTCCTGTTTCGGTAATAATTTCATTGCCATTGTCATGTCAAGTTATAGTACCCATATTGTGAGCCATATCGTACATAGCAAGGCTCCTTTGTCCTAATGTTCAAGCCTCTAGAGAAACATTGAGCGATTGCCCGAGATTGGTCATTTCCTTCCGGGGCCTAATTCCCACCCGATGCAAGTCGTAGAAGCATCGCTTGCACAGCCGAACCGCATCATCCTTCGGACCGCCCTCCACATTCCCGATTCGAGATGCAGCGGCGATGTGAGGAAGGAGCGCACACGACGCCGGGCATCCTCCCCTCGCGATGGATATGCGCAAGTGACGGCCGTTCGCGGCGAACTCGTCCCTCTCATCCTTCGAGGCGAGGGCCCAGCAGTTCTCGCACGCGGCTTTTGACAGGTTGAGATCGGGTTGCCACTTGCAACGCGTGTCCTGGCATCGCTTCGAGATAGTCGTGCGCTCGCTACTGGATCTGCCTGGGACGTGCCGTTTGGGCGGTGATACCTTGGGTTTGCCAGTTCGTGACTTTTCCTGCGACGCTATGGGAACTGATGCACTGTTGTTAGCGTCAATACCGAAGAGAGCCTTTGGTTTCAAGTGATCACGGTTCTCGTCCAGAGCTGACACATCAGTTATTGCAATCGGACTGGCTTCATTATGCCCTTCGAGCTGTGATCCGTTCACAGGTGAAAGGAGAACTTCCAGCGTAGAGAGGCCATCCTCGTTGTGCTCACCACCTTCTATGGGTGCATCAGTAGAGGAAACAACATCCAGCAACATTTCACTGACCGCACTCCCTAGCAATGATTCCTGCTCGCTGTTGACTACTGCCTGAGAAGAGAGGCCTTCTCTGGCACAGACACTGCCCTCGTGATCAGTGTTGTCGCCAACGTCTACTGGCAATGGCTCCACACTCGCTATATCAATGAGATTAGCGTTGTCGCAACCGGCAATGTTGGTATCATCTGTTTCCATTGTGGGTGACTCTGCCTCATACTCTGCCTCGCTTATGGCATCGATAGAGTCATTAGTTTCATCCATTGCAACCCCAAATCTTGCATCATTTGTCGAGACAGCAGAGGTCGTTGGAACCATGGTTGGAACCAAATCTACCACAGACTCATCATCAACTTCCAATGGCAATGGATCCAATGGGGCGTCGTCAGCCAAAGAGGCGCCACCACGCCCAGCTTCCTTATCAACATCTGAATAGGGTGTAGCGGTTTCTTCCTCTCTGCACTCCTCGGAATTGACCCCTTTAGCCCCTTCAATTTCTGCCTGCACTGAAGTAACCTCAGAAGTGAGTGGGAACACATCGTCAACAACCTCAGTATCACCACAATCATTTTCCATCGACAGCATAGCCGCACGTCCCTCATCGGTAGAAGAAGTATTATCCAGTACTGTCAATGACGCTTCATTTGATGCTTCGCTTGGGTCCATTGGTCCAGCTTCATGGTCGGCAGCAACTTCTGATTCTATTGAGGATACTTCAGCGACAGTTGGCCTAACATCCGCGACGGCTTCACTATCAACTTCGACTGGCAAGACTTCCGCCTCGGCACTATCAGAAAGAGGGGTATCATCGCCACTGGTCTCATCAGTGGACTCGCCATGCATTACGAACGATGCTGTATCGCCAGGGGCCGTTGTCACAACGCTGTCATGGACAACAGATTCTTTCACTGAAGGGACTGCATCAGTTGCAGCAATCTCATCAACAACGTTGACTGGCAATAAGTTCACCTCTGTGTTATCAGTAATGGAGGTGTCATCGCCGCTAGCTCCAGCGTTGGGCTCTGCATGCAGTGCAGACAATGGCGAGACCGCTTTAATGGAAGGTAGACTGACGCACATAGTAGTAGCCACACTTTCAATGTCCACGGGCTTGGCCTCATTGGGGATGGATGCTTCATCACTCTCGTCATTTGTGCTATACTCGACATCCTGCTTCGACGATTCTGTTGTCTCGGGATCAATTGCTTCATTTTCATTGATCTCATCAGGTTCCACCTCAGTTGAAACTGCTTTAGTGATCGTTGATGCAGTATGAAAGACGGCTTCAACATCGAATTCCGCAGGCGGTTGATCCAACTTGGCCTCCCCAGGAAGGGATGCATCAGGGCTGTCCAACTCATTGTTATGACCTGGAGCCTGCGGCAACACTGCTGCTTCGTTCCAAGCAATACCGTCGTCATTATGACCCAGATCAGATTCAACTCCAATGGAGATCACTCCACTGGCAACTGGCATAACATCTGTGTCTACCCCACTATCGACTTCAACTGGTGCTGATGGTTTGGGCTCCATCTCGCTGTTGGCAATCATATCATCATTTGGACCCCCAATGTCAACTGCCGCTTCCAGTGCTGATGACTCACACTCAACTTCATTGTCCATGTCACTGTTGCCAGCTTCTACTGCTGGCGTCAATGCTTCAGTGTCACTTGGGGCTACGATATCAGCCTCTTGATCACTGTCGACATCAACTTCAGCAGAGATTACTTCAGTTGTCACTGTTACAATATCACCAGAAGCCTCAGTATCAACATTCATCGGCGAAACATCCACTGTGGCTTCATTGGAACGAGATGTAGCATCACCGTCTACCCGTCTATCTGATTCCTCTGATGCTGCCGGTGAATCTGCTTTGGTGCGCATCATGCCACCATCCTCTTGGACTGTGTCGGTTTCTGCCGGAGACAAGGCCACTTCAGAGGGATTGCCAGTGGCATCACCATCAGATTCCAATGCGTGTTTATCTGCCTTGACCCCCTCGGCGAGTTCTGCATCTCCGCTGACCACTGTCTGCTCACCATTTAATACCAGTGACAGCCATTCTGTTCCATCCGGAATCATAGTGTCATCCATAATATCATTTCTATCAGCTTTGGTCTGAGATGAGGCAGCTTCATAGTTAGCAACTACGCCTTCCACTGTAGCAGCCTCGCTATCTTCAACTGGGAATGGATCAGATTTCGCATCGTCAATTGAATCATCAGAATCTTCAGCATTGTTGGCTGTGACAGCCTCATCACAGACTACTGTTTCCACTGGCAATACATCTATCTTGAATGCATCGACCTCACTGATGTCGCAAGCTTCTATTGCTGCAGTTGATGGTGTTTCAGTATTGCTCAACACCACTGTTTCACCCTTGTTGCCCTCGTCAGCTTCTACTTCACTTGACAGAACTTCTGTGGCTGTTGGAACAACCTCAGGAGTAGCCTCAACATTAACCTCCACCAATGAAATATGTTCTGCTTCTTCGTGGACATGAGATTTCACATCGCTGTCTACCTTCTTCCCTGACTCATCTGATGGTTTTGACACATCTGAGATGGACTGGATCATGTTGTTATCTGCCTTGACCCCATTGGAGAGTGGTGCATCCTCACTGTCCGATGTCTGTTCACCGTTCAATACTAGCGACAACCATTCCGTTCCATCCGGAATCATAGAGTCATCCATATCATTTCTATCAACTTTGATTGGAGATGATACAGTTTCGTTGGTGGCAGTGGTGCATTCTCCGGTAGCCTCGCTCTCTTTGACGGGCAATTGATCAAGTTTTGCTTCGCCACGGTTCGATTCAGCCTTCTTTGCAGTGGCCACTGTCGTCGCATCATTCTTTTCGCAATCATCATCTTCGGCATGTGTCATGCTCATTTTATTGCCATTATCTTCAGTGCAATCGTGGAGCATAGCATCTTTGCCGGGCTTGCTACCCGCCACGATAAGATATGCATCGAGCTTTCCTACGCTGATCTTTCCGTCAGATTCAATCGAATCCTCTTCGCTGGACGCAGAAAAGCAGTCGCCGCCAGAATCGCCATCGCCTTCCTCCCTCACGATCTGCCAGTTGTCGCTCCTCTTCTTCCTCCGCCGGCGGCCTTCGACGATGCCATCGCCTCGATACCCTCGCAGCCGCTGCACGGAATCCGACTCGCGCTGCTTCTGCTCCTTGGCCTTTTCCCGCAGAGTCTGATGGAAGGAGTCGAAGTTGCCCACGGGAAGGGCCGAGTTGTTATCGAAGAGCTTCTTCACGTTGGAGACGATGCTTTTCGCGTGAACTTCTTCGACGACGTCTCGCGTAGCGATTTGAGTCGCATCTGCGCTCGACGGTGAAGCCATCGTTGGGCCACCGGAGGCAGCGTTCGTCTTGTATCCGTAGGTGCGACGTAGACCTCGGTCTTCGAGAGCAGTGGGGGTACGACGACCGCCGCACCGCCGCGGCTGTTTCCGTCAATGTTGTGCCACATACAGAAAGAAGTGATCGATGCTCAAAGCTCAAAGAGATGCAGAGCGGGCGGCGGGGGCGGGTTCACGTTTCACGTTCGCTGCACCCACGTTGGCACCTCTGATTTGTGTCCGCCTACGATGGCGCCAAGGGCGGAGAGGCGAGCGGATCACGAGTAAAAACGCCCCCCATGTGCCCAGCTGAATCCGTTTTCCGTTGAATGACTAAACACTGCGGCTTCTCTAATGAAGCCCCCGGGCAGCAATTTTGCCCCTCGATGCTGATGACCTGCCCTGCAGTTCTTCTGCGAAGAGAATGTATCCAGCTGTGCAACCTTGTTGTATCCAAATCCTCGAGGGATGGCCATGGCCAAAATCCAGAATCCAGAATCCAGAACAACGACAACGACGACGAACTCGATCTGCTGCGGCGGCTCCATCCGGCCGGAGCAGCGCCTACTCGCCTCCACATACCGCGCCAACCCGTCCATCGTCCTCGCTGCGGCTCTCCACCGCGCGCAGCAGCAGCAGCAGCGACCGCGCCGAGGCGGTCATCGCAACGGCATCGATGCAACCGGTGGTGCATCGATTTGCGCAAAAAATCATGGCCTGGGCGCCCATCACCGTCGTGACGATGATGCTCTTCACCACGCTCTCGCTGATATCCAACATACGCGCCGCCGCGCCCATGTTGCCTACGGAAACATTTCTTTACAACACGGAGGACTCCGTTCCAGTGCTCGACCACGGGTTGGGATCCGACTTTCTGAAGTCCAAGTCGCCCAAAGTCGTTGAATTTTACGACCCGAAGTGCGGCGTCTGCCAGGGCTTCAAGTACAACTACATCGAGGTGGCGAAGAAGGTCCAGGCCCAGAAGCCACTCGTGGAATTTTATGGGGTATCCTGCGAGGCTCACAAGGATATATGCTCGAACTACGGCGGCACGCGCGTGCCGAGGATAGTCGCCTTCCCGGGCGGGGACTCCGCTCCGGAGGGGGGGATTGAGGTCCCCAAGGGGGCGGGGACGATATACTTCCTCTCGAGCAGGTTGATGAAAGCGTTGCGAACTCCGGAGGAAATTGCCGCGGACGGCGTGAAGCTGGCCGCTGAGGTGGAGGCGTCTGGCAGGCGTTTGCTCGAGGAAGAGGAATTTGGTCCGGACGAAGAGGTCTACTTTGACCATAACTTAGGCGAAGACGAAGAGCCTATATCAGGATACGATGAATATGAGGATAATGATAATGATGATGATGATGATGATGATGATGATGGAGACGATGATGATGAAGATGATTCCGAGGATATTGCATCGGTGGAACATCAAGATGTTTCTGGGGAGGAAGATGACTATTCTGATCAACGTGAGGAGCTTGCCGACAAAAAGGCTGATAGATCTGGTCAGTCGTCATTGAGAAAGCAATATCCAACAAGGGACAAGATTTCTGCCCCAAATATGCCCGTGGACCGAGTGCCTCCCGGTGAGCAACATGCAGGTAGAGGTCGAGATGGTAATCGTCGTGAACCCTCTGATGAGGACGTCAGGGGGTCACCAAAACCTCATGATTCATACAGGCAACGAGTTAGATCTGATCACCGCAAAGATTCCCACGACAGCAGCAAAGTGAAAGACGGAGATCAAGGTCAGCAATCATCCAAAACTTTGGAACGGCTTGAAAAGCATCAACAGACTGATGCGTACAAGAATACTATGAGGCATTTTGAACAGAAAGATATCCAAGAGGGGAAAGAAATTGGATATCATTTCGATAAGTGGAAGGAGGAGAGGGCGCAACAAATGGACAGTGTACGTGGTGCTAGAGAGAGAAATGATCGGGGTGGTAGCTCAACAGCAAATGTTTCTCGTCCAGATGCCCGGGACGCAGAGAGAAGCATGGAAGATGGTCTAGAAGCTGGGGAGAAGCGACGCAAAGATAATATGGAACGCCCTCAGAATGGAGAGCAAATACGTCCGCCCCCTCCTCCTTCTCTGCCTCGCCACGTTGATGCCCGTGGCAGCCCTGCTAACCAAGGCGGTAGGCCGCCCGATGGCTGGGTGCCTCCGCCTCCACCACGTGACAATATCCCTGTAGGCGGTGACATCTACGCTCCCAATCCAGCGAATATTGATCCTGTCAGAGCCAAAAAGTTTCAAGAATATGTGGCCCGGAGGAAAGAAATGATGGAACGGAGAGAGAAAATGAAACATCCCATCAAAACCATATTGGGCGCTGGAGAGGATGCGAGTACCATCCACAAGAAAAAATCTCCCATGAACAACGATAAGTCCCAATACGTCCCATACAACCAAGCTCCCAAAGCAGACATTCCAGACTTGCGTCCAGAGGCTCAGCATAAAACTTTGGGAGAGAAGGTGCTGAAAAATGTACCCATTGTAAAACGTGCATACAGGCGATCAAAGGGAGAGGAGACAATGAATGATGCAGCACTATCGTTCACTCGTGGACTACTCATGGGTGCATTCAAAACGAACAAAGAGTTGGACTACAAGAGGAAACAGGCGTTGGTAGACTGGTTTGATCTATTGAAAGTGTCTTTGCCTCCAGAGATCGGCTTGCATGAGCTCCTTGACACTCTCAAACACAGCATTGATTCCATTTCACAGCGGCGAGAAAATCTGGTGGCGATTATCAGCCAACATCCTTTACCTGATCATAAGTGGAGTAGCTCTTGCACGAAAGGATCGAGTGGAGGGTGGGTGATCTTGGTGTAAAAGTTCGCGAATTGTTCACTGCTTTTATTCTCACGCCTTTTTTCCCCCTTCCCTAGTGGGTTCTTTTGCGGATTCTGGAAGTTACTCCACGTCATGTCAGTTGGGTTTGCAGAACATGCAGGAGGATTGGCGCTCCGGGAGTCTAATCCATCTGTCCGGGTATTTTCTACCAAGGAGGCTGGTTTTGTAGTTAGAGAATGTGAGTGACATTGTGCATTGAGCATGTTCTTCCACGTTGGCGCTGAAAAAGCTTACTCACATATATCCGTGATTGATGCAGATATGGCATTTTTCTTCAACTGTGAAAAATGCACGAAGCGGTTTGTGGGGCAATACGACGATTGCAGCTTTCAGCGATGCCACCGCCTAACCGACGCAACAGTGGGCGCACCTGCCGAAAGCTGGCAAGAATTTCCCTTATGGTAAGATACTCAAAACCTCTTTGGTTCGGATCATGATCTCTGGGAGCTAACTATCGTTTTGATTTGAACCAGGCTCTGGCAAGTGCACAATGATATCAGTAGGTCAAAGGCAAATCGAGCGGTGGAATTCCACGAGAAGGCAGGGCGAAAGGAGGAAGCAAAGAAGTGGAAACATGATCTGCAATTGGTCTACCCTCAAATTGATCAATGCATCCCGTGTGTCACCTCAACAGGCACATGGAACTTAGATTCTGTCTATCAATTCTTGGAAAATGAATACTGGTAAGATTTGTTTTTCCCTGGGGTGACCTCTCGTTGTCTGTTTATTCCTGTGCAACCACTCACAACCAACAACACTACATTCTTCAGGTCTTTTGGACATGAAATCGATCCAAAGATGGAGAAACTTCTGGCTTACAATGCCGTTGAAAATAGCACAGTCACTCATAGCCTCAGCACATATGCCTTCTTCACAATTGGCTTGGTGCTCGCTTATTTTGCCAAGAAGCATCGCATCAGAGAAACTGGGAGGCATAAGAAAGACGAGTCGTCATCATTCGACAGATTGCCAGGCAAGTACCGGACCTCTTAGGATTAACGATGTGTTATGCACAAAAAATTAGAGTACCATCAATAGTTGCCACTTAAATTGTTTAATTATTCAGTTGAAAAAGAATAAGTAAGCTGCCCACACTGCATGGGCATCATAGATGCTGCTGTCGTCAAAATTTGACTGGAATGGGTGTGTTATCGTATGGTCCATCCACAAATATCAAAAAAGCATGATCCAAATTGTACCAGCGTCGAGAGGTCAGACCACTTCTCTATGCTTCCATGTCAAAAGTGTCGGCCTTAGATCATGGCAAACAGGGCCAGAGAAGCAGCAGCCCCAAGGAAGGTACCCACGGCCGACCCACCGTTCTCGAGCGCAGCAACCTCCGCGGCATCATCAGCGACCACATCATTGGTCGCGGGCTCCGGGGCATCGGAGGTGGCGATGGCACCAGCTCCGGTCTCAAGCTCAGCAGTGAGCTCGGTCTCGTCGCCCTCGGCGCTGACGTCCTCCTCTGCGCCGTACGCCTCAGCCTCCTCCTCGATGGGCAGACCGGTACAGGAGTCGATACCATGGGCGTTGGTGCACTTGGAATCGAGGGTAGACTCCATCCAGTTGATGACAAAGACCGACCTGGAGAGGCCGTGGTAGCCGGCGAACATGTCCTCGCCGTTGGCAGCCCAGATGAGACGGTCGGTTCCGGTGATGTTGAAGTCGCGGTCGTGGATTCCGGTGGACTTGAACTTGAGGGCAGTGAAGCAGGGCTCCTCGACGACCTCGAAGGTGTCGTCGGTGCGCTGGTTCTCCACAGGCTCCTGCCAGTGGCGGAAGGAGAGATCATCACCGATGTAGTGGAGGTCGACGGTGGCTTCGGCGACGTCCTCGGAGAAGTCGAAGCCGTACCTGGCTGTGTACTCGGGACTAGGCTTGGCCATGATGACTGGAGCCTGCTGCATCTCGTTACGCTCGCCGACGCCAGCGAATCCGTAGCTGAGGTAGCCAAAGAGACCGTTGTAGGAAATCATACCGTCGATCATCTTTTTGTCATTTCCCTCCATGGGATCACTGACGGTCCAGGAGAAGGTGGCGCCATGGGGAAGGTCGACAGAGTTCTCGTATCCATGGCTGGCAGCCCAGAATGTGTAGGCATCATCATTGCAAACCTCCTCGTCACGAGGGAAGGTTGGAAGGGGATCGTAGTCTGAGGAGTTCTGGGCCGTCGAAGCATCGAGACAGGCAGGGTAGCTGCACGGGTTGTGAACAAGACAGAAGTTGAGAGACACTTGGGAAGTTTGGTATGCCTGTACAACTGCAATGTCTTTGTACTCACTAATCTCCGTGGCCGCCCATGTAAAGCTGATAACGGGGGTTGATGCACCTAAGATCCAATCCCTGGTCGGCGCACATGGCCTCGGACACGCCGTGGTCCTCGTGGTACATGCACCTGTGCCAGCAGAAGGTGGCACCCTCCTCGCACTGGGTGTCGTCCTCGCCCTCGAGGACGCGGGAGGTCCCGGAGCAGCCGAGTGCGGCCACCTCCTCTTCCTTGCGGGTGTCCTCGACGAGAAGCTTGCGGAGGTTTCCGAAGGTCTCTCCGTGCTTGGGGTGCACGGCCGAGACGGGGGGCAGGACCATGCGGCCGTACCAGACGCGGGGGGCGCCGTCCTCGGATGCGACGGAGAGGGAGTGGGGAACGGCTCGAAGCTTGCGGCCGTTATCGTTGATCATGGGGTTGACCACCTGGTTGATGCCGTCTCCGAGCATGAAGACGAGCTCGTCCTCGGAGTCGAAGGCCACGGGGACGCGGGTGCCGTCAGCGAGCTCGATCTGGAAGCCGGACTCCTCGGTGTGGTAGGCGGTTCCGTCGGCACCGACGCGCGCGCCAGGGGCGAAGGCGAGGAGCATGCCCTGGTCCGTGTGCCAGTCAAGGGTCTCGTCCACGGGGGTGTCCTGGGCCCTGGTGTACTGGTGGAAGTGCTCGAGGTGCTCTCCACTGTCGACGACATCGTGAACGGTGTCGAAGGAGTAGCCGTCCTTGGTCTTGAGGAGGGGGCCGACATCCGATCCCAGGCCCTCGGCGACGCGGGTGGCGAAGGCGCGGGTGACCTTGTCGACCTCCGCGCGGAAGGCGGGGGCGGCGGTCTCGAAGGCCGCGCAGGCGTTGGTGGAGCCGTGCTTAAGGGTCTGCTGGCCGCCGGGTCCGGGGACAGTGTGGGTTGCGACTGAAGGATTGAGGCGAAAGAAAAAGTGAGGTGATCGATGATATGATATGATATGAGCAAAAGTGATACAATAGAGGGGCATGACAGGAAGATCCTGAACGTACGTACTTGAAGGTACGTACCCCTA